>CATIWR010194290.1:0-21536 GCA_949677035.1 Omphalea diandra
ATAAAATAAAAAAAATTAATTATATATATATATATATATATATATATATATATATATATATATATATATATATATATATATATATATATATATATATATATATATAGACACACACACACACACACACACATAAAAATGTCAAGGTTTAATACAAATAAAACTATAAAACTAATCAGCTACAGCATCCTTTGGATCAACAAAGAAATCATCAATGATGTTGGAGGCATCAAGATTAGAAGTAGGAGCAACAATTGTAAACGCAGGAGCAGCAAACGTAGAAGCAGGAGAAGCAGCAACAACAGTAGTTGATGACTGAAGAGGAGGCGAGGCGAGTGGCATAGACATCTGCAGATAATAGGGAAGAGGTATCCCAATCTACTGGGACACGACGTGCAGGCAATCCTTCATAACTCGCATCCATGAATCGACATTATGGACATGCGAATGATAAAATGTGATCCTCTCATCTACTCACCTCTCAACCTTCGCTGCAAGTCCTCAACAAAAGGCGAAGGAGCAAAAAAAGCATTGACACCCGAGGACTTGACATAAAAATGAGGGGTCAGATCACCCATACTATAGATCCGACCATTCACCCAACCCCTACAACTAAAGTTCACACTCATTGACTTGACGAGGCTCATCGAATCCTAGAGTTGGCTACGATAGTTGCTCACAATGTCCAGGAATACAATTCTGCATTTTGTAAAGTATGAGATATATATAAATATTAATTAATGAAAAATAAAATATAAAATAAGTAAATTATGACTTATATTAACTGCCTTGGACCGTGCATCAACGAAAGTCTTCATGTCATGTTGCTTCATATGTGTATACATGAAGACATCAATAGGTTGAATCTTTCGCCCCAACTGTCAAGCCTATTTTGAAGGTGATGAAAAGAATAGATTAAAACAAAAACTTTAAACTGATAAAATAAATAGTAATTCATAAATGTGAAACTTTTTCTTACCAGTCTTCTGGTGTGCTCAAAATGGGGAACATACCTCATTGTGTGCCTAGATGAACCTAAGCCAAGACTTCCTTTCTCTGTCCATTTGTTTTAGGCTGGCTTGGCGAGATACAACTTGAGTATGTGAAGAACTCCACTGAGTCTGCCAGTGGTTCCAGGCCTCATCAGGCACCCAAGTCTTTTTACCCTCATGCTTTAAATCATGAAGCATATTTTTATACCTCAAAGCAGCCTTTTTAAATAAGGTTGTCTGGACCAAGGCATCAATCACCTGATCTCACTGAAACTGCTTCAGTAAGAAAAATAAACACAAAAAATTAGTAAACAAATAAAAGTTATTTTTTAAATATTTAACTTAGAATTATAAATATTACTTACCTTGAACTCCTCTCACTAAAAGGTCTTCATAGACAGTGGGACCTTCTTCCAGGTGTAGCCATGATGATGAATCTTCTGCTTGAAGATCTTCCAACATGTACGAGAGCATATATCAAGCGTATAGAAACTGCATAAAATTTAAAATAGAAATTAGTTAGTATTACAATTAATAAGATAAAAATAAGAAAATAAATAGAAAATACAAAAAATAATTATTACATACCTCCCATGTTGTAAATAAATAGCTCAGGCACAAGAATTGTATATGCTTCATCTTGATCTATCAGTGTCGATGGAGTTGAAGGAGGATCTTGAGTATGGGATGGAGCAGGGGATGAAGCTAAAGGAAGAGTTGAACCTATAAGTGGAGCTGGTATCAAGGGAATTCCAAGCATCGAATCCGATGTGTTGGATGGTGGAGTTGGTGGCATAGGCGGCTTGCCATCAAGGTTACGTCCTCTACCTGGCGTACCACCTTAAGATGGTGTACTCGAATCGCTAGGTATACAACATGTTATCTGAATGTACTTATAAGATTATATATCTAACATAATATATAAATAACAAAATTTCTATTAAAATTTATGCATTAACGTATTTAAAAGTTAAATGTACTAAAATTTTTGACTTACTTTGGATCATCATACTTTATATCACCTTCAGATGTTATATCTTTTGATGATTCAGATTCTGATTGTAGCTTCGTTTCATCATCAAACTAAATATCTTTGTCTTCATCATTTAATTCGATGAACAATGCACCTGACTTATTTTAAATTTCTAGTGGCTTGTCCTCTGTAATTTCTATAAAAGACAAATTTTGTTTCACATCCTCTTGAAATGGAGATTGAGACAATGTCTTAATAACAAATTCATCCTTTATTCAACAAATGATTGAGCTTTTATTTTGAATAATACCCACCAATCAACTTTATCCCGCCATAAACTAGGATAAGGAAGATAATTCACTTGACAAGCTTGCATCGCTAATATAAAAGGTTAGTATTTGTTAAACTTGCGTTTGTGGTTGATTTCGACAATATTGTAATTTTCATGCACTTTCATTCCAACATTAGATATCTGATCAAGCCATTCACATTTAAACAAAACAGTTATTTTGATTAGAAGTGTAGGATACTCCAACTGTAGCACCTTGATTAGTCAACCGTAATAGTCATATGCATTTTCATTGTACTTCAAACCCTTAATACTTACTCCACTATTTATTGATGCCCTATTGGAATCATATTTTTCAGTGTGAAACTTGTAATCATTTACAAAGTAAACGAGATATATAGTCACACCCCGTAATGGACCTTTTACAAGATCTATAACAAATTTATTTGTGATTCTATTTGTTGGATCATTTGCCTAAAAAAATAACATAATTCATTATCTACATTAGTTATATAATAACTTCTCTTATAAAATTTACTGTTGTATTATTATCTTGGATATACTCACATACGACTCAAACCAATATAGAAATTTTGTCTCCAACTTTTTATCAACATCATTAGTGGATATATTAGGAAAAGTGTACTTCAACATGTTAATGTATAAGCTTCATAAAATTTGCACAACATAATATTAGTATTTTAATATTTGTATATGATTTTCAAAAGTACAAAATAAGCAGTTGAATAAAATTATAACTTACTCGACATATTTTTTTACTTCATGATAGTTCAGAAGAATATATATTTAAGCTACGTGATATTCTTCGTCTATCAACATTGTGCTTTTAGTTTGTCAAACGGTCTACCTAGATGAGTGAATATTGACAAATTCACTAGAATATTGGATATTTTAGAGTTTCCACCATCATCATTTTGAGGTACTCTTTTATGCCTTATATACACATGCGATTCAAAATAACATGAGCAAAATGATGATGCTTCTTTAACTAAGTATGCATTGCATATAGAACCTTCAACTCAATTTTTATTCTTCACATTCTTTTTAAACGCCCAAGAAATTTACAACATACAACATGTGAATAGATTAAAAATGAATGGATTGAAATTGAAATGACATGTACAATGGAGACTTTTGCATCTAATGTCCCTCTTAAAAGGAGACATCCATCTATATTGTACAGGTCCTATTTGCTTTTCATATACCAAGTGTATAATTAGATGTTCCATTGGATCAAGGAAACTTGAAGGACAAATATGTTCCAACTTACACAAAATCAAAGGAATGTTAATTTCCAAATGTGTCATGTCTTCCTTTCTGATTTGTGATGTAGTCAATTTTTTAAAAACAAACTCAACTCTGTGAGAGGTTTCCATACTTGTGAAGGCAACAACTCATGAATGTGGAGTATTCACTACATAAATACATGAAAATCATGACTTTTCATGCAAAACAACTTTAGCTTGCACATATCAACACATCGGGCCATATTGGATACATGCCCATCTAAAATTCTAATATTCTTGAGCCATTCACAAAATACTTGCATACTTTGCTTATCAAGTGTATATTTTGCCTTTGGATATTTTTCAGTTGCATTATCCCGATGTATCTCTGAATGATGAGAAAATAACTTCAAATCTTCTCTAGATTTGACATTATCTTTAGATTTCCCTTCTATATTCATCACTGTATTAAAAATATTCTCAAACACATTCTTCTCAATGTGCATGCCATCAAATTATTTCTTATCAAATTAGTACTCCAATAAGGCAAATCTCATAATATACTTTGTTTCTTTCACTCACATCTTGTTCGTTTTGTTATTTAACCATTATCATCTTTGGACCCAACATCATTTATCCTCATCAATTGTAATTCAATGGCCTCCTCTAGCAATCAAAAGGATCTAGTGGGACATAAATGCCCACTTGAGTGGTTGGCTGGGTGGCTATGTTTGGGCTACTTGAAAAATGCATGAGCCTAAGATTCTTCTTGCATCTATCAAGATGTCTAAGCCAAGTCTTGCTTGGAGGGCCTTGTAGCCTTGCATGATGTGTTGGTCCTAGGTTGCTTCTTATTGGTTGGCACACCTAGCCTAGCTGGATTGGGTTTGGTAGGTGTGGCTTAGTCCAAAATTTTGAATTTTTTTCCTTCTTTGGTACTCGATTTTTCTGCAAATTTAGACGATTTTCTAGGAAAGTTGATACTTTTTAACTCAAAATTTTTGCTCTGAATTCAATTTTGATGTCTTTTTTTTTTTTTGAAAAAAAATATGATTTGGCAATTTGTTCTTCTCTTTTCTCTTTTGTTGTGCAAATTTTTCTGCTTGTGATTTTTCTTCACTTAGATCTTCTTCAAGGGATCCTTCATCTCATGTTGTTTGCAAATAAAATATGGATGGAGAAAGTTGTGAAGGTATTTTTGAGGAAAAAATAATAAGGAATTATTTCTTGGTGTTAGGGATTTGAGTCGAAAATTTGGTGACATATGTGTGTATGAATTGCTTGAGTCCTTGAAATAGCTTGAGATGTTAATGACAAAGTGTTTTTTATCCCCTTCCATTTCCAAAAGATCTTTTTGGTGGAACTCTAATTTTGAGAGTTGAAACATATACTATGCATCTTTGATAGGCTAAGGAAAGAAGGGAATGATGTTTTAGTTTAGATATGAAATTTTTGTCTATCATAGCTTTGATACTAATAAAAAACCTAAAATAAAAAAATTAGAGAGTTATAATATTGCCTTTAGATTGATATCACACAAACTGCTAATGTAACAAAAAATTGAGCGAATGCATAAAACTTATTTAAATATTTATAGAATTTCAAAAAGTGCAATCACCTAGTTATAATACAATTAGCAGTTAGTTAATTTTAAATAGTTAAACATAGAATTTTTTTAATAATTAATTTTATTATAACTAGAAGTTGTGTCTTTTGTGAAAAAATACATCTTTTTATAGTTAATTATGTTGACCAATAATTAATTCTTTTTAGCTTAGCATTGTAAAACCAATGATCACCACTAAAAAACCAAAGTCGGTTGGATAATAAATGACATAATGACTCTCTTTGTAAATTGAAACTACATTATGACTCTAATTTCACTCTCTCTCTCTCGCACACGCACATAAAGACACGCCCCCTCTATGTTTCTTCTATCTTAAAAAATCTTATATTTCTTCTCAATTCCTTTCCTTTCCACCTCCAAAACCTGCACCATGACACGAACCAGTGCATAATCTTTCTTTTAATTGCTCATTTTAAATTGTGGTACTATAATTTCAACTAATGATAGGACTAAGTCGTTGTTTGTAGGTCTTCGAGTTGTTGTTAAGAAGGCTATTGGTTAATTGGTGTTATTATTTGTGCCAGTCTTTTATAGACATTAGATTACCAATTTCCAAACTTCAAAGCAGATATCATACCTGACCTAGTGGTTATTCATTACTGCCTTACATCAAAGAAATTTTTTCATAATCTTTCTATATTTTAGAAAATAAAAGGGGTGCATATTGTATGAGCTTGAATTAGATTAAATGCCATTAAGGAGTTAAAGCATTTTTTACCCATCCCAATGTTTACAATCCCTCTACATCATCAGATCCCATTCAACAGTGGTACTTGAAATTAATTTTAGGAGCTCATTGTCCAATATAAAAAATTTTCGGTGTAATTAAATAATATTTTTATTTTAAATCAATAAAATTTTCAATTTAATTCACAATATTTTTTAATTTAAATTTTTTATTTCTAATTCACAATATTATTAATAGCTCAAGAGGGAAATTTGAATGAAGTTTCCTCTCAATGCCTCTAATTTAAACACACTAGCTCAACAAATCTGTCTTCTTTACATAAAAAAAGATGAGATGCTAATCAACAATCAACATTATTTTAGAATGGCAAACTAAAAAAAACACTGGTCATTTGTAGCCAGCCAATAATAAACTACTTCAACTTTTTTCCCTACTCAAGCTTAGTAGAGAATTAAATTAAATAATGGACATCTACATTTTCGAAAAAAAGGGACAAGAAAATATAGTCCAGTTGTAAAGCCAGTAATAAAATGAACACAACAAAGTGAAAGTAAAATGAGGAATCAAACTTGTGTTAGGTTCACTTCCCATTACAAGCTATAAACAAATGAAAACTTCCCTTTAAATATTCCATTTATAGAGAGATAATGGCATGTTAAACATTAGCTACCAAATTGACCTTCATCCAAATTTTTGTTAGAATACAATGAGTGCTCCACCAAAGATGGTTAAATATCTCCTCTTGGATACCATATAACCCTTTAATACATAAAGCATAAGATGAATCCAGTTAACAAGTTTGTGAACTTAGTTTATACAGTTGAAATTTTGTCATCATAACTAAAAGCTCCGAGATGATAGCACTATGTAACTCTCTCCATTCAGTCAAAATAAGATAATTTGCTTCCAGACCTTACACTATTATACTAAGAAAATTTGGATAGCATAATAGAGCAAACACTACGATAAAGCCAATCTGCATATGCACCTTAAGGGGGCACAGAATCAAGCTAGGTAAATTCTTGCCTGGGAAATGCTTTTGACCTCTTGTGCACATAATTGGTAATTCATTCTTTCTCTAACACAATTTTCCCACAGAATCCACTAATAATACCAAAATAATTTCTTCACTTATATTTAACTGCAACTCTGTATGGATGTAATCTTGTAATATTGGTTTCATAGGAATTCTTAGTGCTACTCATGTTAGAAACAAAAGGAACGCTAATTGCATTAAATCAGCTGCGGCAATGAAATATAAGCACCTAATTCTCCAGGGTCAGTTTTTTATTTCCTTAACATCAACGCATTGTTCTCAACTTTAACTCCTCTAACATAATTCCTGAGTCCTGCTTCAACATCTTATTGCACTCAATAATAGGCGAACCTGTTTCCAATTTCCTTTAAATAGAGTAATTGTTGGAAAGCGGTTCCAACTACATCTAGCCAATGATCACAATCAAAGAACTCATTCTTCCTCTCAACTCATCATTCAAACTAATCACTAGAATTCCAAAATCACATATGACACTCCAGCTGGGCAATCCAACCCCACAAACAAAAAGGGCATCTCAGCAGCAGGCTGTCCTCTTGGCAATCAGGGGGCTGCTGCAATGGCTGGGCACGCAGCTGCTTATGCCTTTTTTTTTTTATTTTTTTCTGTTTCTGCTATTCAAACCGATGTCGAACGGCGTCGTTTTATTAACATCCAAAACAAAAAAAATTAAAGATTCAGGAAGGGTGCTTCTTGTTCCTTCAGCCCCTCCCTCTTGAATGTCTCCTCCGTAGCAGGGGCTGAGGCTCCTGCTACCCCCATTTCATCAACTCCTCACTGGCGGCCAGGGGCTTCAGCCCATGCCAGCTCCCCTTGGCTCCGCCGCTGATCCTATCTCCAAACAACAATAGAATGAGTGATACCTTATGAAACCCCTAAATATGTCAGAAATCACTTTGTATGTACTCAATGTGATAAAGAAATTCATAAGCGTGCGAGTTGCTCAAGTAATAAAGTAACGAGAAGGGTATCATTCTCATTGAGATTGTTTATTAACCATTAAAATTATATTAACCCTGGTATTATTTAAACTAATCAAAAAGTGATATTTGTGATTAAACTACAAAAAATTAATTAATTAAAACAAGAAATATAAATTTAGTAAGATAAACCAAATATGATAAAACACTGAGAAATTTGATTTCACTTAATCTATCTTATTTAATTTTAATAATTGATAATCCAAACTTAATTATTTATGCAATGGTTAAATAACTCTACATTATTTGATATTGCTTTTTGGAGTCTATATAAGGAATGTTGCTAAATGCTAATGACCTAACTTATAATAAAGGTGATAATTAGTTCATCATTCAATAACTTTTGAAGATCTTTATAGTGTTCAAGTATTTGATTGCATTAAATACAATTGTAAATATTAGCATGTATTCTCAAAAAAAAAAGAAGAAGTAAATATTAGCATGAATAATAATAAAATTATTTAAATTAAATTATCAAGTTCAAACTGTCAGAATCTTAATAAAAAAATAAAGTTTATCTAAATTAAATTATCAAATTCAAGCTATGTCAGAATCCTAATAAAGAAATAAAGTTTATCGTCGTAAAAATCAAACTTTCAATATAATAAAGTTCACCGTCGTAAAAATCAAACTTTCAAAAATATCGTGAAACATGATTACAACTTAAAACGAAAATAAGTAGAGAATGAAGAACTCTATTTTGGTGAGATCAAATTTAAGAGGCTTCCATCCTTTTAGTTCAAGTCCTCTGAGCTGTGGCCATGTCGTTGGGTTGCTCTCCACCTCAATGTTGTCTCCTGCTCTCTCTCTCTTTTCTTGGCTCCTTAAGTATCTTATAGAGTGTCCTTCAATACGTTTAATTTTTGTCCCCATTTAAGAAGCTAGGAAAGTCCTAATTCAATTAGAAAAACAAGAGCTAATAATCCTAGACTAGGATTCCTAGTTAGGAGTGCAGCGACTATACCCTCCAATTTAAGAAGTCCTAATGGCCAATCTCCAAAGATTCTCATCACGTGGAGATACCACGTAGCATGCTTTCTGGAATCAATCCATCATAATATGTAAGAATTAAAATTTTGCCACATGGCTTGGATTGATAGCGTCTTTCTTTAGCCAACTTTAACCAATTTGTTCTACTGTAAAATGGCAACAAATATTGAGTGAATGTCGTACACTTCTTTTACATTTTTCACACTTGTATGTCTTGACAAAAATAGCTGAAATTAATATATAATCTAAACTAAAACAATAAGAAAATAACAAATTTAAGTTAGAAAAATAAATACAATAATATGTAAAATGTAAGTACATCACAATGAACCAAAGAGGACTATCCAAATTGATAACTAGTCCCACCCTTTGCCATGCTAATTTTTAAACTATATTAATTGTTAAAGTAGAAAGTTTGTTTACACTATGTAATATGACAATATGACAAAGAAACTAATATGACAAAGAAACTATCTTTATTAACAATTGGGCCAATAGTGATTTGAATAGTATAATAAAATAAATAGTTTAGGCTTCACGTCTAAACTTCCTTAGCCATCACCCTCTATCATTGAATTGCATGATATAACTCAGATGAAAAAAAAAAATGGTTTTTGTTTTTGTTTTTAATTGATGGAAAACTTAATTAAAACCATTGCCACGATAGTCCTAATTCTCTAAGGATTTGAACTAGAAAAAAAAAAAAAAAAAAAAAAAAAAAAAAGTGGAATTAACACTATCCCAAACGAACTAGGACTCGAATTGAAACTCTAAAATAGAAGTTATTACACCTAAAGAGATCTGTACTGCTTTCTCCATAAAATCTGGAGGTCACATAACAACCCCGAGATTAAAATATGACCAGGGACACAAAAAAAAAAAAAAAAAGATAAAATTATACATCAGTAGGGCAATTTTTACTTAATTATTATGAGTTAAGATAAATTCTTGAAACTAGTGGAATTTTTCTTTATAAATGTATTATTTATACAAATAATATATGCACAGATTAATGAAGTAACGGATGCACACGCTAAGATAATCAAATATACCTGTAAATAAGCCTCCATAAGGATTTCAACACTGTCAAATTGAGAATTGAATAGTAGGATTTGGAAAAATTAAGTAGTCAATGCAAAACAACATATATTTAAAAAAGTAGTGATCATATGTCCCAGTAGAAGAAATGCTTTCCAACAAAATTTGATCAAACAGAAAAATGATAAGTTAAATTAAGTTACATCACGTGGGTCTAAAATATGACAGCAGAAAGCTAACACAATATCATCGCTTCGGGTCTCAATCTGTTCGAATAGTTAGTATCCCCTTTGAAAATGGATAGCTTTTTCTTCTCCTTGTGGGATCCTTCCTTTTTTTTGCCAGATCTCTTCCCTCGGTCCTTTGCTGCTCCATTTCTTTCCACCTCTCGTTTTTCTTGTGCTCTCTAACATCCTTTCCTCATCTTTTCCATCTGCTAGCACCGATATACAACCCCTTTCCACTTCCCAAATCCAAATCTTGAATCCCGCTCCTTACCCAGGTTTAGGGCCATTTGAGGATAATTTCCTAGAGCTGGTCCTTAACCCCGACAACCCCTCTAATGTTAAGGAGATCATTTTGGTTGGGAAAATCTTATCGCCTAAGCCATTTTCAGAAGACACGGTCAGGAAAACCCTCCTCAAGTAATGAGTCAAGGTTGTGGGTTTTAAAACTAAAAGGGTCCAAAATTTTTTTTTTCGGTTCTACATTTCTTCATAGGAGGAGGTTGATTGGATTTTAAGCATGGGTCCGCGGTCAATCTCCAATTCACACCTAGTTATCAAAGAATCGCCTCCAGATTTATCATTGCGATAAGTTAATTTTTCAAGTCACAGTTTTGGATCCAAGTTCATGGCCTTCCACCGGTGAGCATGAACAAAAAAATGGCTTCTAAAATTGCTACCTTGTTTGATGGATTGATGGATGTTGATGAGAATTCAATAGGAGAAGTTAACATGACAAATTTTATGAGATCAAAGGTCCTTCTTCATGTGGAAAAACCTTTCATTAATGGGTTTTTCAGTAGGAAAAAGGATAAAATCAAATTTTTGATCCATATCAAATATGAGAGAATGCCTGATATATGCTTTGCTTGTGGCAGGATGGGTCAGTTTTGCAAAATTGTTCTTACCCGTCTATTTAGAGTATGGTAGGTAATGCAGGTGATCAGAAACCCAGATTTGGAGAATGGATGAGAGCTTATACACCTAGATGGGCTTAAAAGGAGCACAAGGTTGTTAAGGCTATAAATTTGGTAAAGGGGGGGTAACAAGTTGACTTTGGCGATGAACTTAGACCTAATAATATCAGAAAAGGAGGAAGAATAAGGAGCAAATTTTGAGATTCTGTTACATTAGAAGGCAATGGTTACTTTTCATAGTATACCAATGACTAAAACAAAGTCAAACCAACCAGAGTTATATCCCTCAAGGATATCAGACAAGGAGGATTGCTCATACCCTACTTCAAACCTAACTCTTAACCACTACCCAAGCCTATATGTTCAATTTGGAAAATGCTTCCACCTCATCCGGTGATCATACCTTTGCCTTTTATAATAGTAAGTCTAGTCTCAACCCATATGCTTCAAATCTTAGGCCCAGTTTAAATCCTATTCCCTCCTTATGCCCTCCCTATCAAGGCCTCTATTTCTATCACTCAACCCAACTCTAAGCATAATACGCCCAACCCACCTAAATCCTTTACTCCACTATCTAAATCAAAGCCTAGTTTAGATTGTCATCGATCCAACTTGTTGGCCCTTGAGCACCAATAAAGGTGATTGAATTGGTGAGAAACTAAAAAATTTGGAGAGAAGATGAGACGTTTAGAGATTCGAAAATTAGTAGGAAGAAAGAAAACACAATGTTTATAGTGATTTTGGTGTTAACAAACCCTATGTCTATTCCTTAATTCTTCATAATTGGGTGTTTTACTTAACTCAAGGTGGTGTTTTCAAGCTCATAGCAAACTTGTACAATGTGTTTTGATGGCTCACACACAACCCTGCAATTTGTGTTTCAAGCCTTACACAAAACCTCACTCAAGTATTTTATAAAGGTTCACACTTTAACCTATTATAAGAGTTTTGATGGCTAGGCTAACTCTTAACTCAATTACAATGGTGTTTAATGCTTACACCCAACAACAATAACTCACAATCAAAGAATAAGTAGTAAAGTAAATTTGAAAGAATTTGGCAACAATTAATGAAATTCTCTTACATTCTTGTATTTTTGGTGGAGTATTTATAGGCAACAACCACCAAAGAGATGTTACTAATAAACTATGACTAAATCTCTAAAGTAAGCTAGACAGATTTTGCATTAAATGCTTGTTTGACTGATTTTGCGGTCGCAAAATTCTAATTTGCACTGGGAAAACCAAAACTGGGGCAGAAACCCTATTTTGTGTCTATTGGCTAGTTCACGTGGCGTGATGCTATTAGTGTTCCAAGAAATATAGTCATTATGTTTGACTAACCAACTAAAAGTCGTGGTCGTAATTAATATCCTTATTGGGCATGACAGAGATCGCGAATCCTTCTTTTTGGCGAGGAAAAATCACTCTCATGAGTCACAATTACATCAGCTTATTCGCCCTCTCAAATTTTGATATTCCAATAATCTTCTTGGACACGTGGCATGTTATGGTTGTAGATTTGGTTCCTTCCATTTAGTTATAAAATTCGCAGTTTCGACTCAGGATGCGAACACCACCACAAATCTTTCTGTGTGTCATTCAAGTCTTCCTCGGCTGGATTGCGGCTGCAATTTCCTTTGTAAATTCATTTAGTTTAAGTTCATCCATCCTTGTTGCAAGGTCACAGGTTGCAAGGTCACAGTCCTAATTTATAGGATTCTGATCGCGAATTTGAATGCCTTACTCAATGTTAGAGATTGAGACTTTTATCCAACTTTCAATGCAAACCTAACTTAAACACTGCAAAACAACACTTAAACAAGACATTAGTACCTATCAATCTTCATTGTCAAGATCAAAAGTGGCCTTTGACTTAGTTTTGACCAACTTAGTCCAACAATCTCTCCCTTTTTTATTTGGACAACTTAGATTGATTTTACTTAAGGAAAATGAATTACATAAGTGTGAAGTTGAGATGGTCAACAATTTTAACGGAATACTTGTTGATCAAATAAGTTTATCAAAGATGTATATGATGTCCCATTACTCTTCTTCAACTTATACTTTCCTTGATAATATGTCATGCAAGTTCTTTTACTACTATTTCTCTCCCATTTTGGCAAGATCAAAAAGAGCGTTAACTTAAGAATTGAAGTAAAAGTGCATAGGTGACAAACATATAAAGCATAAATTGGGATAGAATAATTACATATGATAAACAAGTATATGAAACAAGTATAGAGCAATCACACATGATAAGTAAGTATATGAACCAACAATTGCAAAGGAAACAACACTTTTATTCATAGAAAACTGTGGAATCACATACATACAGGAGAAACAAAAGAAAAAAAAAGAAAAATACCAAAAGCCTAAGAAAAAGCTAGAATATTGAAGAGTTGTCATCATCTCCAAAGTCAGTAATTACTTCATCTGCACCTCCTTCTTATACTTCATCACCTTCTTCTACTTTTTGATCATCTTCTTATTCAAGAGTATCCTCCCAATCCTCAAAATCAGGGAGGTGGCAAGGAGTATCACCCACCTTCTCTTGAAGATCCACCAAATCATTATGGAGGTGGGAAAGTAGAAGAAATCTTTTCTTGATCATCCTAATAACTTTGTCTAGTTTCTCATTAATTGAGGAGAGAAAGATTATAGAGGATTTGGTTTTGGGCTTACGCTAAGGAAGTGGAATTGATTGAACACGCTCTTTTATCACAAACCTCTTCCGCTTTAAGGCTTGAGAAGTTTTTAGCCTTTTAGCCCCAAATGAACCCAAGGTGTATGTATAGGAATCAGGATGTATGGCCTTGAAATTTATAAGGTAGGGCAAGTCAAGAAAGTTGTGGGCTAGCAAGTACTTCTTGGTGAGAAATTTTTGATTTTCCTTATTGAGCGCTCTCACATATCGATAAATTATGATGACATGAGAGGGTAGAAGAAAATTACTTTTTGGCTTGGTACTCATGTGAATCAATTGATCCACAAGGAATCGACTAGTTTGGATAGGCTTATTCTTAGTTAAGCAGAAAATGAAGGCTAGGTCCTTTTGAGAGACTTTCTCATTACCATCACCTCTTTCATTAGCAGAGAAGGTGATGATACGATGAAGAAGTCAGTTAGGAAAGGTTCAGATATATTTGGCTAAGGCCGTTTTTGGGTCATGTTTGGTTTTGATAGATATCTCAGACTAAAACTCAGAGTATACGATATCAAGTGCAAAGATGATGATATCATCGCCTACTTGAACATTAAAGAGGTTAGAAAGTTGCTCAAAAGTAATAAAGAAAGGATCCTTAAAAGCCCTAAAAATCAACCTATACTGACCTGCTCTAGATTATGCTCTTTGGCTCAAAGTGATCGTGGAAACAAATTTTCGAACAATTTCTTCATAGTCGAGTTTGTCTTTAAAGATGAACTCATTCCATCCTAGATTAGAGAGGTAGGCATAGATTTCATCCTTGATTCTAAGGGATTCAAGGAGAAAGCTTGAGGGAATCCTATTAGGTTAGATGATTTTAGAAGAATTGGCTTTGTATCGGTCTTTTTCTTCCTTGGCGATCCCTCTTATTAAATTAAGGGTAAGAGGGCCAGAGGTTTGGGCTATACCCTTCCCTTTTTTTTGCTCTGAAAGCCTTCTTGGGAGCCATTTGAGATGAAAGAGGATTTGAAGACGGTTTGAGGAAAAATAATGATGACAGGTGAAGAGATTATGTAAATGTGAGTTAGAACACTATTACAAGGGTTAAAATAGGCAAAAAATAGGTTCAAAAATAGTAACAAAAGGTCAAATTTGCATTTAATGAGGGGGTGCCATCAGTTGGCAGTTAACTCAGTTAATGTTTGACAGTTTCTCTAATTCGCGATTGCAAATTACAAGTCGTGATCGCTAATTACAAAAAATCAGAGTAACAAACAAAAATTCCTCAAAAATCAAAGGAGTCAATGGTCAAAACTTTGAATTTTGAAAAATTAGCAGTGGAGAATAAAAATAGCGACTGTGAAACTATAGGTGACAAACCATTTGACAAGTGCTTGTAAATTGTGACCACAAAAAGGAGGTAACGACTGTGAATTACAAGGCAATAAAAGAAATCATGAAGAGATAAGATTTGACCTTTTAAAATGTGATCCACTTAATATATTGATGCTTAATTCATGAAAATTGGCATAGAGAAGCACTTTTACATTTAAGAATTAAGACATCCAAAGAAGTATAGTACTCATTCATCAAATATAGTAATGAATCATTCAAAACAATATACTAAATGAAGAACATTTTAAAAGATCTAATTTTCACTCAAGGGAGCTTCCATCAAACATTCTCAATTCTTTCTTAATGAAGTTCATCTTTTCATTATTGAGAGGTTTAGTGAAAATATCCGCAAGTTGATGATTAGTGTCTATAAATTTTGATACTACACACTATTTTGGACATGATCTCTAGGAAAATGATGTCTAATGTCATTGTGTTTACTCTTAGAGCATTGGATGAGATTCTTTGAAAGATTTATCGCATTAGTGTTGTTACATTTGTTGGGTATGTGATCAACAACTTTGTCATAATCCTTTAATTATTGTTTCATCTAAAGAACTTAGATGTAACAACAACTCTCAGCCACATATTTGCTTTGGTGGTAGATAAGGAAACTGAAACTTGCTTGTTACTAAACCAAGACAATAAGCATTGTCTTATGAATTGGCAAGTTCAAGAAGTGCACTTTCTATTTAGTAAGCTACTGACATAATTCGCATCCAAATATCCTATAAGACTAATGGATGAATTTCTAGGATACCATAAACCTATATGCAATGTGCCATGTAAATATATAAAAATCCTTTAAACAACATTGAAATACGATTCTTTAAGGCAAGATTGAAATATAGCATACATGCATACATAAACATGATATCAGGTTTAGAAGTAGTATGATAGAGTAGAGAACCAATCATACCTTTATATTCTTTTCATCAATAGACTTATCGGATTCATCCTTGTCTGGTTTGATGGTAGCACTCATTGGTGTCTTTGCTACTTTGCATCCTTCCATGCTAAATTTCTTGAGTATATCCCTTGTGTACTTGGCTTGGTTGATAAGAATCCCTTCTTTGATTTCCTTTATTTTTAATCCAAGAAAGAACTTGAGCTCTTCCATCATGCTCATCTCAAATTCCTTAGTCATACACTTAGCAAAATCCTTACAAAGAGATTCATTAGTAGCACCAAATATAATATCATCAACATATTTTTGTACAATGAGTGTGTTGTGATTATGCCTTTTAACAAACAAAGTTGTATCAACCTTCCCTTTTTCAAAATTGTTTTGCAAAAGAAATAAACTAAGTCTTTTGTACCAAGCTCTTGGAGCTTGTTTCAAACCATACAAGGATCTATTTAACTTAAAAACATGACTTGGAAAAACGTGAGATTTAAAACTAGGAGGTTGTTCAACATAAACTTCCTCCTTAATGAGACCATTCAAAAATGAACTCTTAACATCTATTTGAAAAAGTTTAAAATTCATGTGACATGCATTTACTAAAAGAATCCTAATTGCCTTTACTCTTACTACAGGTGCATAGGTTTCATCATAATCAATGTCTTCTTCTCGGTTGTACCTCTTAGCAACCAATTTAGCCTTATTTTTAGTAATGAAACCTTACTCATCTAACTTATTCTTAAACACCCACTTGCGTCCTATAATAGGGTGTTCCTTAGGCCTAGGAATAAGATCCTATACATTATTTCTCTCAAATTGGTTAAGTTTCTCTTACATAGCAATTACCAACTCTCATCATCAAGAGTCTCATCAATAGATTTTACAAATACAAGATTATTATATAAGGAATTGAGTTGAGATCTAGTACTTACACCCTTGGAGGTATCACCAATGATTAGATCTTTTAGGTGATTCTTGGAGAATCTCCAATCCTTGGGAAGATCTTGATTTGGGGTTTCCATTTGTTGATGTTAAGGTTTCTTTTCTTCTCTTGATGACTTGCCTTCATCATGGTCTTTAGCCATCTCTCTCGTGGTTGACTCCAACTCCAATTTTTCAAAGTCACCTACAAGATTATCAACAAAACAACATTTTCCAAGATCGAGTTTACTAGATTCATCAAACACAATATTGATAGACTTTTCAATAACCATAACATTCTTATTGAGAACTCTATAGGCTTTGCTAGAGGTGGAATATCCTAGGAAAATACATTCATTTGTTTTTAATCAAATTTTCAAAGATTATCCTTGGTATTTAAGATGTAGCACTTACATCCAAATACTCTTAGGCATGATAACTTAGGCTTTCTACCATTCTAAAACACATAAGAAGTTTTATTAAGAATGATATTTTTGAAAACATGATTTGTAATGTAACATAAAGTATTGATAGCTTCAGCCCAAAAGTAATTAGGCAATGAGTACTCATTAAGCATAGTTCTAGCTGTCTCTACAAGTGTTCTATTTTTTCTCTCTACAACGCCATTTTGTTATGGTGTTCTAGAAGTTGAAAAGTTATAAAAAATCTAATTCTCTAAACAATAAGATTTAAAAGATTCATTTTGAAATTCTTTTCCTTAGTCACTCCTTATAGAAGAAATGAAGTAAACCTTTTTGATTTTGAACTCTTTTTGCAAAATTTTTAAAAGCATCAAAGCTGTCATTCTTATGAGTTAGAAATGATACCCAAGTAAACCTAGAGTAATCATCAACTAGGACAAGTGTATAATAATTTTCACCTAAACTAGCACTCCTAGTAGGTCCAATCAAGTCCATATGGATAAGTTAAAGAGGTCTAGATGTACTTACAACATTCTTTACTTTGAAAGAGGATAAATGTTTCTTTCCCATTTAGCATGGTCCATTTATCTTGTTTTTTGAGAACTTTAGCATGGGAGACCTTCCACTATCTTTCCTTTTGATAGGTTTTGTAACAGCTCTATGCTAGCATGTCCAAGTCTTCTATGCCAAAGCCGAACTTCATTGCTAAGTGATATAAGATACTTGAAATATTGGTTAGCCAAGTTGTCTATGTCAATTAGGTAGGTATTGGCCTTCCTTTCACCCTTGAAGACTACTTTTTTATCCACCAAAGTGGTAACTCAACATTCTTTAGGGTCAAAGGTGACTTTGTTAGCCTTATCACATAATTAACTTACACTAAGCAAATTATATTGTAAATCATCTATAAGTAAAACATCATTAATGAGAGAACAACCATTCTTACCAATAGTTTCAATGACAATTACCTTATCCTTGGCATTGTTTTGAAAAGTGACATTACCACATTCCTTCTCTTTTATGGCCATGAATAGCTTTTTATTGCCCGTCATGTGCTTTGAGCATCCACTATCCATATGTCAACCCCTCATGTGCTTTGAGCATCCACTATCCACATGTCAATCATTCACTTCATTGGTGATAGCCAAACAATCTTACACAACATAAATAAATCATTTTTGTTTAGGTACCCAAGCATACTTTAGTCCTAGGGGGTTAGGCCTATATGGGTCTTCCAATTTGAGGTGAGCCTTCATAATATAACAATGAATGTTAATATGACCAAACTTTATGCAATAATGACATTGGAGAGTTTAGACTTGTGGGTCTTCATCCTATACATGGCGTTAGTATGAGTAGAGATATTTCTCATACCATGATGATGTGAGTATGAGCATGAGTATGAATGGTTAGGTGCATAAATGAACTTTCTATGTGTGTTAGGGTGAGCATGTTTCTTGGTGTAAATTTATATATGGTTAGCCCTTTTTGGCAGAGGCCTTGAGCCTTGATGTGCCTTTCCTTTGCCTTTGGGCAATGATGGCTTAGTGCTTTGAGCACTTTTCCTTCCAACTACCTTAATACTAGATGTTTGAGGTGTTAAAGCTTTAATGAAGGTTGTGAGAGGGGGATTGGATGATGAGAAGGCCCCATTGAAGCCAAGACCATGTCTAACTAATAGAGGTATTTGAGACACAATTAATGTATCTAAAGCTTCTTTCCCTTTATGAAACTTAAAAATGGAATTTTTAAGCTCAATTACCTCTCCTTTCAAGGTATCATTTTCCTTTCTTAAGGAATTTTGAGAAGATGAAGACTTAGAGAGACTCTCAATAGATTTCTTGAGTTCTTTATTAGAAGTCCTCAACTCACTTATAAAATCATTTAAGGATTTAAATTCATCCTCTAGTTTGGCGCATTTTTTCTTGTACGTTTTCATTTGTGACTTATATTTGTCACATCTCAAAGTAAGAGCTTTTAAGAGCTCATCATCTACATCATCTAATTCACCATAATTTTCATAAGAATGTGAAAAGCTTACCTTATTTGAAGAGTCACCTTGTGCTATGAAGCACAGATTTGCAACTTCCTCCTTTTTATCCTCTTCACTTGAGTTGTCATCCCAAGTTGCTTTGAAGCTCTTCCTCTTCTTTTTGTCCCCTTTCTTCTTCTTCTTTAATTTGGGACAGTCGTACTTGATGTGACTTTATTTGCCACACTCATAACATGTAACCTCACCCATTCTTTCGTTGAGGTTTAGAGTTGCTTTCTTGAAGTTTCTTTTATCTTTCTTCTCTTTATCAACTCCTTTGTTCTTCTAGAAAGCATGGCCAACTCCTTCTCTTCTTTTTCACTATCTTCCTCACTTGAAATAACCTCTGGTTCCTTTTCTTTAGATGAAGATTTGAAAGCCAAGGTGTTCTTTTCTATTTTGTCTATTTTGTCTCCTTACGCTCTCATCTTCTTCATCTCCTTATCTTTCTTTAAGGCTAGCTCATGAGTTAAAAGCTTGCTAATGAGAACATCAGTTTTCACCTTTTCAATCTTTAGATTTGACTCTTGGTTGTTGCAAAATTTGGCATGAAATTTTTTAAGAGGTAAAGATTTAAAAATTTTTTTAGTTTACCTCATGATTGGTGAGAATCCTTCTGAATTTCATTATGTTTGTGACAATCGAAAGGAGTTTGTTTATCATGTCTGTGATGCTTTCATTCTCCTTCATCATAAATAGCTCTCATTCAATCACATACATCTCTAGTCTATTGGACTTCATCAATGTAGTGCATTCATGGTAGTTTTATAAGGCATTCCATATCCCATAGGCTGTGCGGCAATGTTGGACTCTTACTATTTCTCTTGATAGAGAACCAAGAAGGATTGCTATAGCCCTCTTGTTCCTTCCATAAGATCTCCCATGAGCTTCAACCTATTCTTCTCTTGGGATTAATTCTTCACTTCCATCAACCACCTTAGTAGGTGGCTTTCACTCTTTTGCTATGATATCTCAAAGATCCACCACATCGCTATCCAAGTATATCTCCATCCTATACTTCCAATGAGTATAGTTGGATCCATCAAAATATAGCTTGAGATGGGTGTGGATTCCTTCTTGTGCCATTGATCTTTTCTCACATAATTAAGGCTTGAAATGAGACTTGGCTCTGATACCACTTGTTGGCCCTTTAGCACAAAAACTAGGCGGTTAAATTGATGGGAAACTAAAAAATTTAGAAGGAAGATGAGGTGTTTAGAGATTAGAAGAAGAATAGAATGAAAAAACACACAATGTTTATAGTGGTTCAGTTGTTAATAAACCTTATATCCACTCCTCAATTCTCCACAATTGGGGTGTTTTACTCAACTCAAGGTGGTGTTTCTAAGCTCACACCAAACTTGAACAATGTGTTTTGATGACTCACACATAACCTACAATTTGTGTTTCAATCATCACATAAAACTTCACTCAAATGTTTTACAAAGGCTCACACTTTATCTTATTACAAGAGTTTTGATGGCTAGGCTAACTCTTAACCCAATTATAATGGTGTTTAATGTGACATCCCTATCCACATTCATTGGCATTATCACATGAACATATTCATTGCATAAATGATATGAAATCCCATATGAACATATGCATTGGATAAATGATCATTTAGTCATGCAATTTATAGAAGCATGACAATGACACTTGCACCGTTATATTTGGGACGCTTAAACATATATGTAGTGTTTGTATAGTTGCATGGAAAATTGTTTTATGTTGTGTGCATGTTAGAGTATCATAAATAATGGTGTTTCAGAGCTTAATTAAGAGTATAAGGAGCATTTAGGGATTAAGAGATGGATGAAGGTGCTTAAGGAGTAAAGAAGAGGGACTAAAAGAGGAAAAGTAACCTTCCAACCAATGAAAATGAAGCACCATGATTTTATATTATTATAATAAGTTTATATCTACTAATTAGGGCAAAATTGAGGGGTAAGTCAGGAGGTATTGCGGAAAGAGAGTGAGAGAGAGCTAAAAAAGAAGAAGAAGAAGAAGAGAGTGAGAAGAGTGAGCTGCCTAAGGTTTTCTAATTCTGGGACAGTAAGTAAGTTAATTTATCTTCTTCTCAACTGAAATTAACCTCTCATGACATGTTAATCATGCATGGTTAGTGAGAATTATGGAGTAATTGAAGTAGAGCTCTTGGATGGAAGTTATAAACCAAGAGAACAAGAGCTAATTCTAT
>CATIWR010194294.1:0-50417 GCA_949677035.1 Omphalea diandra
TGGTGTTCTTATTTTGTCTTTATTTTCAATAGCTATTTTGTAGGGTATAGTTGTAGTGATATATTGTGCTGTTAAATTACTATTAGGGTGATTATGTCTAAGGAGATTGAGTTTTAAGTGGGACCATTTGTGATCCCTCCAATCTTTTCTGGGAATCAACTATAGTGTGGTTTTATAGTACAATCTTTCACTCTCTATTCACCTATAAATTTATTAGGTGAATTTGGTGAGTGAAATATTACCCTTATTCCACAACATCGTCCATATACTTACGCAGAAGAAAAGTCCATGTGCCTGCAAATAATTAACTTACGCACTAGGAGAACTGGCGTTGCTTCTTATTTGGATGGTCTCTCACGTATTTGATAGGAAAAACAGGTAATGCTACAACAAAAGCTTAGCACGGAAGTGTACGACCTAACCCGTGGTCATCAAGAGCACTTCATGCTAAGGAAAAAAACCAGGAGACACAGCCCAGCATAAAACAAGTTAAACACGGAAAAAGGAGATCGAACTGAAAAAAAAAAAAAAAATCATTTTATCAGATCTAGAGATTCCCATTTTCGCAAACTAATCTACAAAACAAGACTAGATTAGAATAGTGACCTTGTCTTTTTGGTTCATAGATAGAAAGAAAATTATCTCTAGTTTCATTATTTTTATAATTAGAACTTAAGTGACAATTAAACTTTTTTGTAGTGTAGTGTTTTGAAAAATCAAAACTAATTGACTGTTCATTCAGTAGCTGATCTCATTATATTATATTCTAATATCCAAGTGCTCAGTCCCATGCTCTTCAACTATCTTTGATGTACCATATTTTATGATGAAGTAGCATTATATCTTAGCCTCTCTCTTAGTGAACAAAAATGTTAATATTTTTTCAATTAAATCTCCTAAGATTGCGTTAATTTTTTTTATATACAATGCTTTCCATTTACTTATAAATTTTTTACTAGTACATTGCATGAAATCTATTGATGCCGGACATTTAAAAACATCGCATACATAATTAAGCAGACCATATATATAAGAGTATCAAACATTATTTCTTATTATTTATTCCATCGTATAATACAGCAAACATTATTTATTGCACTTCCAATAACAAAAGTGCAAGAGCATACATTACTTATAACTTGTCTTATAGTATCAAATAGGGACCAACAGAACATTTAAGATTACCGCCACCAGTTCCAACACCAAACTGGTTACAATAATCAGTGTAATACCTAACACGAGCATTAACTGCACCAGGACTGCCACCATTGCATTCGATTCCATTAACGGCTCTAATCGTCGCCCCGAAACCTTGGCTTATGACAGGGCGAACACTGGTCATCCAGAACCATAGAGCTGTCTTAAACGACACAACAGGGTCATTAGCCACCATTTCAGGAGATTGTAATAAACCAAGGTTAAGGCTCTGCCCAGCTGCACCATAGTTGTAATTCCATGATAGTTGAATAGGTCCACGGCCAAAGTATTTCTTGCCTGGGGCACATGGGTACTGCTTGTTTGATGGGTCGCAGTAGTTCTGAGATGCACCATTTATCTCTTCTATGTAGCAAAAGTCTGCAAAAAAAAGTGTTTCTTGTTTAATTTGTAACTTAAGTTGGTTGCTCAAGTATGATTAACTATTTAGGTGCTACTGCAAAATAAATTCTTATCAAGTGATGTGCTGCCGAGAATTAAAATCAATTGCATATGATTTGTATAATGCTAGTTGCTTTTCATCAAATTTTTTTGCTCCGACTGTATTATTATATATATGATATGTGGTCTTGATCATATATATAACTAGCAATTACATGAACTGTTTGTTGAGTAAATAGGACTTTATAATTTCTCTCCAATTTTGAGTCTAGAATATTAACTCTCTCTCTATATATATATATATATGTTACTAAGATTAAAATTAATTTTCCAGCGAGTATTTGTGATTATATGCAAATATTAAAAGAAAGAGATCGAACTTACGTCCAGTTTCATGTGTGACATGAGCGAAAAAAGCAGCAATCTCGCGCTTAGAATCATCAATTGATCCAAGCTTTCCAAACTGAGGAAAAGAATTGGCAGCATTAAGAAATGCATCTCGGCTGTAGAATCTTTTCCCTGGACAATTCGCGGCGGCTTGATTGATTATAGCATTAAAGAAACTAGGAGTAACAACATTAGCCAGCGAAACACCACCACCAGGTGAAGGTGTGCCACCGTCGCAAGGGCCTGCTTGGCACCCTTTGCCGCAGTAAGGATCGCCTGTGCCACAGTAGCCATACTGACTACAGCACAAATTTGGAGCACATCCACAATTTTGAGCCACTACACTTTCGGACGACATAGCTCCTACAGCCAGAATGATGGCTACAATGATGGGTAGTTGATTTTTTCTCATTCTAAGGAGTGCCATAAGGGTAAAGAAATCAATTAAGATAGGGAAAGTTGTGATGGGAAAAGAAGGTTATGAGATGAGTGTTGATAATGAGATTATAATGTGAATGTAGAGTAGAAATTACACGTTTTGATGGATATATCCTGGACCCAGGTCTTCGTGCATTATGTACCTCATAGCAAAACGCAACGTTTCACTTAAATCGTGTCATTTTTTGTCTGAAAAAATACGTCTTTCTTTTCTAATTTTTTACACTTCAAGTTTATTTTTTTGTTTTTTTCTTTCTCTTTTATTTTTTGCTTTTTTTTATTATTGATGAAATATTTTTTTAGTTTGATTCAAATTTATTATTATTATTATTTAATTTGATTAATTTTAATTTTAAAAATTTTATTTTTATATAAAAATTAAATAAGTTAAAATTTTAAAATAAATAAACCTAGTAATTTTAAAATTTAAGACTATATAATTGTTCATATATTTCTAAAAACATATTACAAATAACATTGATAAATACCAACTAATTTGTAAGTCAAAATAAATGTATTTAAAATCAATAGCAGTGTATTTTTAATAAAAAACAATATAGATAGAGTAATATCAATGTACTTGAAATATAAAAATAATGTATTTATAATACAACACCAATATACTTGTAGTACAACACAAATATACTTATTATCATTAAAAATATAAAAGATCATTAGAACTTTTTATTATAGAAATCAAGATAGAAACTCAATGTACATATAATACAAAAACAAATGTATTTTTCTAGAATATTAATATATCATCATATCAAATGGTATTTTTCTAGAACATTAATATATTATCATATCAAATGTTATATGTCTGTCATTTCAAAATAATGTACTTGCGGGTTCCAAATTAATGTACCTGCAGTCCAACTGAAATATATCTAAATGTTTTGAAATTTTTATTAAACAACTTTAAGTGCAACAAAACAAATGTACCTACATTACAAAATCAGGGTACATTCTCTCGAATATTAATGTATCTAGATATTTGAAGTTTTTATTAAACAAATTCAATACAATAAAACCAATGTACATGAGACACAAACTTAGAGTACCTTCTCTCGAATATTAATGTATTTAAATTTTTAAATTTTTTATTAAACAACTTCAAATACAATATCAATTCTCATACAGTTCATTATCAGTTTAACTTCATATCAACACCAAAGATTCTAATCCATTTTTACGTAATTGATACATAATTTTATTCAAATATACAATAAAAAACTAAATACAAAAATAAATATTTATTGCAATATAGAAAAAAATTATATAAATATATGTTATAAATATTTATTAAATAAGATATCTTAAATAAAAATTCTATGATTTTGAATAAAAAAATAAATTTATAAAGCAAAACATCGTGTTGAATGTTATTTTAAAATTATTAAACTTTCACGTGTGATCATCTCACAAAACGCGCGCATCAAAGATAAATTATATCCTGAACTACAATGCAAGTCGGACAAGAATCTAAAATATAATTTGCGCCTTGACTTTGCTGTTATCAAAATTTAGGACCACCCCCACTACTTAGTGTTCTAAATTACCTCTTTTGTTCTATAATTTATTGAGTTGGCCTTTCCAGTTTCCTTAATTTTATTACCAAAAAATAATCTTATTTGTTGTATACAATTATAGCTTAGTGTGTCCTATAATTTTAATAAAAAATTTATATATATTAACTAATTATACAGTAATATGTATTTCATATTGTATTAGAATTATTATTTTATTTAAAATTAATTTTAATCATATTAAATTTTCTAAAGATGATGTATTAATTTTAAAAATTAATGAAATAAAATAATTATTTTGCATATAATAAACAATTGTTTAATATAGTTTTAAATTAGAATATATATATATATATATATATATATATATATATATATATATATTAATTATTGGAGATTAATTTTATTTTTAATGGAATAATTTTCAAAATTTGACCCTGTGAATTCAAACTCTTATTCAAATTATATTCATCAAGTAAGGATAGTCACTATTATTTTCATATAAAAGTTAAAGACAGTATATTCGGAAGGGATGCACCATGAATCAGGTCTAATTTTTTCCTCATTTATATGACCTGTTTTCTTTCTAAGAATTAGATATTAAAGAAAAACAAAAATCACATTTAAAGCTTATAAAGCAAAAAGGTTTGTGCTAAAGAAAAAAAAAATCCCAAATATGTTATTTTTTTTAATTCACTGGAGAAAATAATACTTTTTTTTTTTTAACTATCCATGGTCTTTAAAGATATTTAAAAAAACAACAACTAAATTACGTCTAAATGGCCCTTTCTTGCTTTTAGATACAAATATATTAACTTTCATTCAAGCAATTCAAATTAACTATATATATATATATTTCTCTAAAAAAATCATTGATGTTTATACAAGTCAACAATATTGAGTAATTGTTTGAGAATTTCTTTCTCATAATTTGGCAGTAATTTGGAAATTACATAATTAAAATTGCTAAATCTAACCAAGGCGAGCTGCTAAAAGCTTTGAATTATCTAAGAAATCAATATAAATGTAAATAATATATATACATGGTTGATTGCTTTAGATTAGTCTATACAGCCAGGAATACATTCAACTCCTTGGTTGTACAAATAACTTAAAATCCTAATTTTTTTACAAGAGTCTTTGATCCTATTTATTGGAGGTTAAGGACCGAGTGTCACTCAAGCCATTAAGTTTAAGTGCATCCTCCTCACCTTTATATATGCCTCTCCTATTAAGGGAGAGGAAGAGGCTTGAAAACCCTATTGCTGCTCTGCAGAAATTCACTCTCATAACCCTTAATACACCTCCCTAACACATAAAAATTCAAACCCCCAACTCTCAGATCAATGATTCAAGGTATAAGTTAAGGTTTTGTAACTCATTTGCATTGTTTTCCTTACCTATTGCAAGATTCTTCATCATCTAAGTGCCTATGAGGGCAAGACATATCAAAAAGGGTATCCAAGACTTTAATTTTTCTTTTTCTTTTTTCTTTCATTTTTCTAAAGTTGCAGTGCCTGAAGTGTGTACAGCTTTCTTCATAGTATGTATAAACTACTATTTTGGTTGTATAGATCACTAATTGGTATGTACAACCAACTTTTACAATAGTTAATAGTTTTCTTCTTCTCTTCCCCCTTCGTTTTCTCTTTGGGTTTTAGGGTTCCATTGGCTTTCTTATAAGCTCTAACAACAAAAATGGAAAAAGGCCTCCAGGCCTATGACTTATTTCCTTCCAATGAAAGCGACAAAGATCAAGAAAGGAGTTTGTTTCGTTGATATTGACACCTTGCACTATGCTTTTCCTTTCATTTTTCTTATATGTCTTGTTATATATCATTACAGACATGATGAGGATAAGGGTTTCCATCCTTTATGACCCTTTGATTCCATCATATTTTGATATTTATTTATGTTTATTTATTACTTCTATATGTCTTTGCTTTCTTCACCATGAGGAAGGAGTGACAAACTTGCTAGTTTGCACACTTTCTCCAACTTTGTTTGGTGACTTTATGACCAGTGAAAAGAGGGCTTGGTACCTTAGGACCCTCTATTTCTTTTTCTTTTGTTGTTAGTTGATCACATGGAATCTTAGCTGAATTACATTATATGTGCCAATGTAAATTTAATTTATTTTATGCTTTTGAAGTGAAAATGTTAATCACTATTGCATTATGGATAAAAAAGAGGAAAAACTATTTTTTTTTTTAGTAGATCATAATTCATAAGCATAGGAAAAGCAAGCATGAGATTTCAAGTATCTAAACATAAACTTCAATAAATTTTTATGTATGTCCTGTTCCTTTTACAACCCTTACAAAACTCATTTAGCAGGTAACTTATTAAAGCTTAAATCAAAATTGTAAGGCAAGATTAATCATTATTGATTAAAATGTTAACTGGGATTAAAACATGTGAGAAGTGATCAACCAACAAAGTTAGTAAAAATTTGATTTTAGAGACACTAGAAGTAGTCTAAGGAATTGCCATCTAGTAAAAATTTATATCACTTGCCAACAAAAGTGAAAGAAAGGAAGGACCTATTCTTTATCAGTTGGTTCATGATACAAACATCACAGATGCATGATATAAAATTTTGCCTGCATTTAGGGACCATTTTTTATTATCAAAAGGATCAAAAGACCAACCATTATACAAAAATAAAAAAAAATGAAGAAGAAGAAATGTGGTATAAAGGATAATTCAATAGATTCAATTGCTTCATTTTACCATTTTTGTGTAGTATTAAGTATATCCTTATGTTCCTAGCTAACTTTCATTTTTTGATAGATACCATTGCTTTTGTTGAATTGAAGATACTAACATTATTTCTGAATAAGATGAGATTAAATGTTTTGTATGCATAATTATGAGAATGGAATTTGAGCTTGATTGTTGTCTTATATAAGCAATGTTTTCCTACAATTTGAGACTTGTTCTTTCTTGTAAAATGATAGGAAGTTATGTTATTGCTTTGTTATTAATGTTGAATTTACATATTTAAGTTTTGAGGGTCTCACCTTCTTAAAGTTGATAATTAATTATTGTATTAATCATACATAAATGTACTAATCATACATAAACATAAAATTGGTTGAAATAATTTTTATAATTTTAAAGAAAAAGAGATGAGGTGATAACAAGAATGACATGGGGTGAAATTAGGCAGAGCATTCACGCTCGGACCCTAACAACTCAATCAGCAGCTCGACTAGATATTACACATCTCTTTCAATAAGCAAAAGTGAGGTTTTCCATTGGATCGAAGAGTTAGGAGATAGGATTCAGTACCATTGTCCCTTTAAGAGCTGGACTACAAGGAACAAGGAAAAGTATTATAGTTTCCATTGAGATAATAGACATGACATAGAAGAGTGTTGAGACCTAAAGAATGAAATTGAGAGACTGGTCTAGTAGGGTAAACTCAATCAATTAAAGAAAAGGCCAACCCTTAAAGAAACTAGACATGAGCCCTAACAAGAAGAAGTGCATAAAGATAAAAGATTTAATAACAAATAGTTCGCTAGGGTCATTAATGTCATTATAGGAGCACTCATTAAAGGAGATAACTTGTCTTGAAGGAAGAGAAAGATCCATGAGGTGTATTCCATAAATTGTGAAGAAAATTTAGTTGAGTCCATGTTTTGTCCAATTACCTTTTCCTCTACAGACGATAAGAAATTATGTGCCCCCAATGTAAACGCCTTAGTGGTTTTGGGCTAGATTGAAGATTACTGGGTCAAATGTATTTTGCTAGATGATGAAAGCTCAGTTAGCATAATGACTGCTAAGGTCTATAAAGCTCTCAGGTTAGACCTAAAAAAATTATAGCTAGTACGAACTCCTCGAATCAGTCTTAGAGGAGCAAAGATGGATGTATTAGGATTTGTTAAGAAAAATGTGGAACTAGGAGACACAAATATCACTATAAAGTTTAAGGTTGTGTGAATGGTTGTGGACATTCCATTTGATTACAATGTTATCATTGGAAGGCAAATCTCATATGACACTACTGCATGTACCCCCTTTCATCGGGGACCAAAAAGTAGTAAAGGAAACTTACATGAACATTCTAAAAGAGGTGAACCACACTGTGAAAGCCTCAATTTTGTGGTTGCGGTCAAACAAATGGAATCTTGCTTGTAACTGTAAACCTTCTATCAACCATCAAGGGGTCAAGAGGACAAGGGTTATACATTTGTACAATCCTAATTTATGGTACACGTTTAGGATCATCGAGGGATCCTTTAGGAGGCCTCTCAAAATTTGAAGCCCTTATTGGTAATCAAATGGCCAATAGGGACCAAGATGGGGCAATACTTTGGTATCACCTCTAAGTTAAAAATAGTCACCACTTGATTTTGGTTGGGAAATAATTTCGGGCTAAGATGGATTTTGAGACTAATAAGTTAATTAAGAGACCCAATTCATCTTCACTCAATCAGAGATCAAGTTCAGAAATTAGGTATGATACAGGGAAGAGGTTAGGCACCCAAAACTGCTTAAATTTATAGATCTAACCTTCGGGTATCTTCAATTCACAATTAAAATCTTAGTCATATTATTAATTAGTCCATTTTTAACTGTCCTAAAGCATTCATCTACTATTTCTCAAATCAAACACATCATTAATCTATTACAAACACTTACCATAGGGCGGGGAATACATACATGGTCTCAAAAGAGGGGTAGACATTTATTAACATAAACATAAATATAACATGCAAAATATAATGCATCTCAACCTACTAAAACAAAACAAATGTTAGCACTAAATCAAGAATTCTAGTTTAGCTACAATTGCATTTAATCATATATACACATGTTTATTTACTAAAGTTGTTATATTATATATATGCCCCAACACTTTTAAGGTTGCAATCGTGTTAGTCTTTGTTGATTCATTTTGCTTATCCATCCCTATATTAGCTAACATTATCATAATTTGCATGCTATTTCCACTTTGACAAATCCACAACGATGTAAGATGTCATTTTCAATCGATTATATTTATGGATGGCTAATTGACAGGTTTGAAACACACTTTAGCATTGACAATATAGTGGACATCACTATGATGACTCTTTCTAGTGCGGTAAGGATGGCATAATACTTCGATAAGTACCTAACACCCATGCTTTTTAAGGAATGTGTTATTAATTATAGAGAAAAGATTTTACCAAAAAAATCTTATGTCCTTAATGATGATTATTTTCTATCTCTTAAATGGTCTAATTATTTTATTAGCCTTCATTCTAGCTATTTGACTTTACAGTTCAATGATGAATTGATCCTTGAGCCATATAGTCCTTACAAATTCAGCAGACAATTTGGCTTTTATTAGGATATTCAAGGAAACATTTACAAAGTCTTCAAAAGACCAACACTAGAAGATGTACATAAACTTTAAATTCTTATGCAATAGTTAAAGGTACGTCTACTACGACAGTTGTCACTCAAACACTTGAGGAGCCTTTTTTTGGTACTTAAGAATATACAAACTGGTGGTTTAAGATGTGGTCCCTAGCTTTTTTAACTGATACGAACCTGGTCTTTAAATCACTACCAAATTTATTCAAATCATACAAGCCCAAGATTACATCTGCTTATCATGAAAGGGATACTTCTATATGCCTCCCAAAAGCAGCTAATAATGAAAGGGAGAGGACCTTAGCACTAACTATTTCAAAATGAAAACGTCATTCTTCTAGTAAGAATAAAGTAGTTGTTAATGATGTTCCAAAAGAAGGGACTACTTGTAAAATGGTCTATTATAGAAAAGGTTAGTAAGGACTGGCTAACAAATTCAAATAGCTGAGAGAGAACTACATCTATAAAAATTATTGAGGCCTATAATTCACCAGCAATAGAGAAAGTTGCAATTTTTACTAATGAACTCTCAGAAAGAAATATCATAGAGGATCTTAGAAGTGAAGAAAGTGGTAATGAAAGCAAGAGTAATATTGATGACCCTAAAAGATATAAAATTTCTAAGGTCGGTAAATGTGATATGCTTCCATTAGATTAGATTGAAGACATCTCCACTTCCTCTTCCGTCCCTACTTCCAATAATGATGTTATAAATTTTATTTTTTTTTCTCATAATTTTGTTATTTCAAATTTATAGTAATTAACTTCTAACCCTCCCTTTTTTGTAGTTTGTTGTTATACTGAGTGAAGCTTCAGTTCATGTTCTGATAAGTTTGAGTGTCTTGCAAATGTCATAGCTTTAGATAAATAAGGTTGTAACCGACCATTAACGGAAGCAGGCATTACCTATTCAAAAAAGGAGAATTTAAAGTTTCATGTTGTACTAGAGAGTGCTCATGAATAAGAGAAGAATTTGGTGACTTATCCTATCTCATTTGAAATTTATACATTTTACAGTAATGATATTATGCTTAAGTATCGACACCAAATGGCTAAGATGGTCTGGCAAGATTTACAAAAGAGGATTGCTTGCACTCCTAAAATGAAAGATGTTTCTCTGGCTAAAGAGATTAATAAGGCTTTAGATGAGTTTGCATGATCATTCTATAGAAGTAGTTTGTAAGCTATCTTGAAAAATTTCAAATACTTACAAAATTCTTTCTCTACAAATGTCATCATACACTAAATCCAAAGAGCTTAAAATAGAAACTCCATAAACTTTTAACTCTTAAGCTTTAACTTACTAGTGATCATTCTTTTATAGAGACAGAGCTTGCGAAGGTTGAAAAGGAGCATAAGTGCTTGATTTCAAAGAACGAATAACTTCAGTCTTCCTTAAAGAAAGCCAATGATGACATATCAAATTTAGCAATTGGGATTTCTAAAGTGCACACAAAAATATAATTAATTGAGGCTATTCATGTTCGACGTGAAGCCGATAAACATGCATTGAGACAACTCGAAAAGTTGTTTAATGTTGAATTTAATAATTTACAAAATCTTGATTAGAGATCTTAGATTTTTTTTTTTTATTTTTTTAGTTTGCATTTAGAATTTTCATGGTTATGTACATGAAACAATTTCTCTTTGACATAAATAAAGTTTGGAATTGGATTTTATTCTTCATGCAAACTTAAAGAAATATATTGTTTTTGTTAGGGGTGACTAAACTTGGCAAAATACCAAGTTGTTTAGACATCTTCTTAAGAAGAATCAAGTTTTTTTTTGTCGTTCACAATTTTAGCTTATGCGGGCTAGGAGCGACGTTAGACATCGAAGCATAGTTTCACTTCAAGAACTTGGCATTGATGGTTCCAACTCGTACTCTCTCTTTATCCATAATCATATATACACCACTTGAAAAAACTTCTTAAACAACGCAAAGGTCATCCCAATTAGAAGTGATCTTTTTCCCCATGCATCTCAATATGATTATGGGTCTTCTAATTGCAAGAACTGGATCACCCATTTGAAATGATCGAGGTCGCACCTTTTTATTGAAGGATTTAAATAACCGAGCTTGATAACTCTGTAATCTTTGTTGTGCTTTAAGTCAATTCTCATCAAGAGCTTTCAAATTCTTAAGACGTAGATGAACATTAATAATTGTTAAGGATGAAATTTGTCACTCCAATGGAAGAGCAACTTTTACACCATACACCAATGAAAATGGAGTGGCTTTGTGTTGGTGTACGGTATCTAGTACGATATGCCCATAGTGTTTCACCCATTCTTTCATGTCAATCCCTTTTTGATCTATTGACAATCTTTTTAAGAATATTGCACATTGTTTTATTGAAAGCTTTTGTAAGTCCATTAGCTAGGGCATTATATATGGATGAGAAGTGTTGCTTGAAATTGAAGTACTTACATAGCTTATCCATCTTTCTATTACAAAACTCATTTTCATTATTAGTTATGATATAACAAGACCACTATAACGATAAATAATATTTGTTCAGCTGAAGTGCACCATAGTTTCCTTTTTTATTTCTTTATATGAAGTAGCTTCAGTCCATTTGGAAAAGTAGTCAGTTGCAACTAAGATGTAACAACGCCTATATAAACCTTTTTATAAAGGTCCAAAAACATCACGTCCCAAAGCATCAAATGGCCATGCTATAATTATCAGTTGGAAAGGCTCAAGTGATTGGCAAATCAAATTCATATGAAACTAACACTTTTAACATCTTTTACCGTAGTCCATGCAATCTTTTACCATTATAAGCCAATAGTATCTCATCCTATTGATTCGAAAATGAAGTTTTAGCCTTGATTGATGAGTGCCACATATCCTTAAATGTACTTCTTATAACACCTTAGATGTTTCTCTTCTCTGAGGCATCATAACACGACCCTATTAAAAGAACGACAATAAAACATACCTTAGTAAAATATGAATCAAGGAGATCGATGCCTTATTTCTATTTAAAGTTATGAGTTGTTAGGTAACCTTTCATGTTCTAGGTAGTCGACGAATGACAACACTTACCTCCTCTTCATCCTTTATTTTGGGACACAACCCATCATTGACATAATGACACTTTAATTTTTAAATCAACAAGTGTCAATGTTAATGTCAAGTTTGCTAATGTATTAACTTGTCAATTCTACTATTGAGGTACATGCTCAGTTGTCACCTTATCTAATAACATAATGAGACTGGTTGTATACCTAAAATATGACAAAAGTTTAACCTTCTTTACTTTATATAATGAGAGAAGTTGATTGATGATAATTTTAAATCACTAAATATCTTAAGAAATGGAATATCCTTATCTGCTACCATTTCAAGGCCAAGGATTAAGGCTTGATACTCTGTTATATTATTTGAACATAGCCCAATAAGGTTGAATGCAAATGGTTGTACTTCTCCTTCAGGAGTGGTGAATACAACTCCAACACTTATACCTTCACATATAGCAGTGCCATTAATGAAAATTATCGAAGCCATGGAGTTTCAATAAAGAAAACTTTTTCATCTTGAAGATCTTTAAAGAATTCTCAATCATCAGGAGTTGGATGATCTATCAAGAAATGGGCTAAAGCTTGCCATTTGACTGCTTTTTATGGCACATAATTTATTTCAAATTCTTAAAGTAAAAGAGTCCACTTGGCTAACTTGCCATATATGATAAGTCTTGACATGACGTATTTAATTGGATTAGCTCGTGAGATCAAGCAAATTGAGTGACCTTATAAGTAATACCTCAACTTTTTAATGGTAAACATTAAAGCCAAAACACATCTTTTCAATGAGAGTGTAATTTAACTCTGTTACATTTATCATCCTACTAAGGTAGTAGAGTGTGTGTTTTGTCATTTCATCATTTTGTTTGAGCAAGTAACACTCCTAAAGAATATTCTTGGGCAACAATATATAAAATAAGAGGTCATTTTTGAATTGGTACCTTTAAGACAGGTGGACTTTGCAAATACTCCTTTGAAAGCAGTACTGCATGCCTTATCCCATTCAAAATGGACATCTTTCTTCATCAAATGGTTAAATTGTTGACACCTCCCTATTAGATTAGAGATGAACCTTCCAATTGAGACCACCCATTTATTCTTTCCTTTCATTTTGAAAGAAAATCTATTATGTATGTCTTTTGAATCAATCAAATTGGCAAGGAATCTTTCTCTTTCATTCATTGCCTTTTTGGCTTTTGAGACCTTAAGCGTTGCTTATACTAGAGTCTTCCTCACTATAAATGCCTCTCCTTCTTATGTCCCAATATGATTAAATACTGAAACATGATTTAAAGGTGTTCCCAATCTATCCAAAACTGAAGGCTTTAAGGAGTTATGTTAATTATGTTCATCTCCATCTATAGTAATGTATCTAAAGTTCTCTCTATGAACCTTTATGCATAATGGAGTTAAAGATTCATAGCCAAGACTAGCCCTAGAGATTTACGTATCTTCCTAGTGGTTGTTTCCATTTCTCCTTCACTATTTTCTGAATCCTTTGAAAGCTTAAAATTCTTATTTTTTTCAACTTATAAGCATTTGGATTAAAACCTTTTGTACACTCAGTTAGGAGATCTCCATGTTTAACTATTGGCTCTTATAAAGGCCTTACAAATCCTTTGAGTGGGCATTTGAAACCTTAGGAACACTAAGGCTAGTGACAATGAGGGTCATATCCTTTAAACCTTGGATGATATTCTTCATTCTAGCTTGAAATGACGTTTGACCCTCTTTTCTTTTATACATAGGAACATAGCTGCGAGCATCAGATGTTAAACCCTAGGATGCAAGCCTGATGATGAAAACTATGATAATTATTCTCCAAAATATAAGGGGAATTGCAAGAAAGATGAAAACAAAGGTCTTAGGAAGCCTTCGATCAAGCCAAACCCAGGTCCAAACTAATAAAGCCTTAAAGCTCAATTCTACTAGCCCAAGTTTAGTGGCCTATACAGCCAAATTAACATGGTTGTATAGCTAACCACTTGGCTATACAACCATGTCCCAAACCCTAACTAGCAGAAGGTTCTATAACTAGATCCCTTGTAGATTAATTAGATGTACAACAAACCAAGTAGGCTACATAGCGAAGCGCTTGGTTGTATATACTTATTAGAAATTATAATTTTATAACCTTGATGGCCTTTTTCTATTTTGGGTCGTGCACAAAGTGCAATTAGAGCTATTCCAACCCTAGTGCATCCCTCTCTTTATAAATACTCCCTCATTTTAAAGAGAGAGGGAGAGGCTTGGACAACCCTAGTGTTGCTCTACTCAAATTATGACTCACAAACACTAAACACCCAACCCATCACACCTAAGATCCAAGGTAGATTCTAAGGTTTTGAGACTTCATTTTACATATTTCTTAGCATTTTTAGAGGATAATTCATTAATACTAGTGCCTCTAAGGGCAAGGCACACTAAAAGGATCCTAAGGTCTCCTCCATCCCTCTTCTTGTTTCCTTTATTTTTTTCCTTCTTTCTTTCAACAACCCAGTCTGTGTGAGCTATACAAACTTTATATAGTATGTACAAACGACTTTGTAGGCTATACAAACCACAAGTTAGCTTTTACAACCCATTTTAATTAAGAAAAGTTTTCAAAATTCACTCATTTGTTCGTGTAGGTTTCTCCACTTCTAAACTATTTTTTATTATACTTGGGAGTTCCATTGCCAGAATAGGGAGAGGTTTCATGACCTAAGACTCCTCATTCAATCAAGTAATGGAAAGATGATCAAGTTAAAGGTTTTTTGTTATGATTTCTTATACTATAATGTCTTATATTAATTTATCTTGTGCTTTATTAGACATTTAATTTCTATTTTGACTTCATTTTAGTTATGATCAAGTGAAGAATTTATCATTCTTTCGGCCCTGAGAGCTTCATTGTTGTTATTGGTGTTTTGGTTACATCTTTAAGCTTGTTAATATGTACATACTTTGGCCTTCTATTTATCCCTTTGTTGAGTAGCATCCTAACCTTTCAAATGGTTAGAGATGCTCATAGACACTATGCTTTTTCGGACCACTAAGGAGAAGGATATAACCACCCTAGGATCCCTTTGGATATGATCGTGCCTTACACCATTAATATCTTCCAATATGCCTTTACTTCTCATGTTTATGATAACTCATGCTACGCGTTCCATGTGATTATATTTGTTTGATGTTTCTAATTGGTGATTTTGGTTCATACTAGTTGAGATGTTTATGGTTATGGACTTAGAAATATGCTTAGGTACCTTAACTTATAAACATGGTAAGATTTTGCATAAATCCTGGAAATTTGCTTTGGTGTCTTTTTACTTGTTTTCATGTTGATTATTAACATGTGTGTTTTCTTGAATGTAGGTACATATTTGAGTTTGACCATGGATGACGGTCTTGATAACCATTACTTTGAATGTTGATAATGCATGATGATGGATGATGAATATGCATAACATTCTTGATGAACATACATGACATTCCCTATACCATATTGCATGACCCCTATCCCTTTGAGATTGATTATGCTTGAAATGGTTGAAAGATGTGCATGACCTTCCTATGACATGTTGCATGATCCCACTCCCCATTATGATTAGTTGAGAAGAATCAGAATGATTATTTAGATGGCATTAGCAACATGCTTAGGGGTATTAACCAAACAAATTAATGACATGGTTAACATGATAAAAGTGAACGAAAGATGCCTGAAAACCATATCTTAATTTTTGGATGGTTTGAAGGTGCCTAGTCTTTTTTATAAACCATATCCAATTTTTGAACTCAATCTTGGATGGAGTGAAGACAAATTGGGCCTTTTAAATGACTTAGGTTTAGATTTGTCCTTGCCAAATTCTTATCCCAACCAAAGTTGGGTGGCGACCCCATAACTCCTTAGGGATAGTACTAATGTATTATCTTGTTTTGATCCCCTGTTGACCATCATTTGATTGAAGGGCTTCAAACTTACTTGAGACCCAAAGGATGCCTCATTGATCCAAACACATGCTACATTCTTGAGGTTCTTACCAATGTAAAACTCTCATCCTCTAGATCTCTCATTAATCAATAAAAGGATAGAGTTATAAGTAAAATTCCACTTATTCAAATGAAAGCCCAAAGCGCTCATAACACGAAGCATTGAAGCTTTTTGCTTAGCATTACATGAGTCTTTGCAGAAAGATTTTTTTACTCCTTAAACAATGAGGGGTGATCCTTTTTGGGTCTCTTTTGGTCCTTTCTTTTATAAAAAAAATTCACTTTCCTCTTCAATTGTGTTGGGATGAAATTGCACTTCTTCCACAATATGTGATGAAAATAAAACCTTGCATCAGTAAAATATGATTTTGCCACAGTAAAAAGGTTAGAATCCGTTATCATTTTTTTAAATTATCCATCTTTGTAATATTGAAGCACTAGTAGAGTGTGGACAAAATAACACCATGATGATGAATCTAGGGGCATCCCAATAATACATTATAACTTGTTTTTATATTATAACATGAAATGTTAAACATGTCATCAATAAACAAATCAAGTCAGACTTTGTTGATGACCTTTTGCCCACTTTAATTGAATCCTTGAATCATCAATCGATTTTAGGAGAGTTCATCCATACCAAAGGCAAGCTCTTTCATGGTTTTAATCAGTAGGGTGTTAACAGTTGACCTCTCATCCATCAGGATTCGATTAACCTATTTCTTTCAAATGTGCCATGTGACAAAAAGTGGTCAGTTGTGAAATTCAAAACTAAGTAAGAGATTGTCATTTGTAAAATTAATCTTTTTAACATATGCATAAGGAGTTTTAAGTCTACCCATCGTTGTCTTTTCATTGTCTTTTCATCCTCCAGTTTACCCTCTAGTTCCTTATCTTTTTCAATTTGATGATAGGAAACAACAAGACAAGAATTCCCCATAAACTTTCTTAGCATGAAATTAGCCAAAGTGATTTGGTGCCCTTGGCTTTTGATAAAGAAGGTCAGCACTCGAAAATGATCCAACAGTTTTTCTATGCCTTCCTAATTTTTTGATTTGGAAAGTGTTGTAGATTTTCTTAACTTTTTCAATATTATAGCTCGTTTAGAATAAGGCCTCTCTTTTAGAGTGTGCTTCTTTTTACTCCTTTTTCAAGTGACAACAGTTCATCCTTCATAATCAAGTTTACCCTCTTGGGCTTTTATGTTTCGGATAATGCCCCCAGTTAAACCTTCAAGATTCCCTTTGCGAGCAAGACTTTTAATTTTGATTAGGTAAAAAAATCAAATCTAATTGTGGATGTCACCGAAGGTGAGCAATGACTGGTCATTAAGGCAGAAGCCACATTAAAGCTAGCTTCTCCATCCTCAAAAATAATTTATCCTTTTTTTTTTCAATTCCATAATCATGTCCATTAAGACAAGTCATTTTTCCATAAGATGACTGATAAACTGATGATGCTTATAGTAGTTTGGATCATTAATATAGTTGACTTCATCGGGGACGCTTCATTTCAAGAAGTTCAATGAGATGCACTTGGAGTAAATTATCCAATATGGTGGACACATCAAAATCAGGAAAAGGGTATTATTTCTCCTATCTTTCTTTCAAAGTTTTTTTTTTCGCCCTTTACTTTGGGTAGGAGCAAGTTGACTATCAAACTTCTTTCCAAATTTAGTGTTTATTTTTAGTGGAGTTGAAGTTACAACCATCGATTCAAATTTTGACGCCAACTTAGTGGCCTTGCACACCTTTTATTTTTCTTTATCCTTTTTAGGTTCTTATATTGGCATATTCTGATTGAGAGAATCTATGATACTGAGCTCCATATCTGGAGCCCAAATGGCTACTTCTTTAAAAGACTGAGGCTTAATTCCTTGAAGAATATAACAAAGTCCTTAGTGCATGCCTATTTTGATACACATTAATTCCAGAAGCTTCAAAAACCTGATCTTTACAATTGAGACTCAAGTTCCTCCATTTTTGGATGTAATCAATAACTTGCTCATCCTTGTATTAACGAGTAACAATGAGTTCGACCATGCTAATGATACATCGCATGCTGTAAAAGCAGCTGAGGAACTCACGCTCCAATTTTTTTAGCCTTTAATTAAGTCTGACTTGAGATCCGTGCACCAATCAAAAGCATTCTCTATGAGTAATGAGACAAATTACTTGACGAGAAGATCTACATATGTTCCAACATTTTGCGTGTTTCAACAAAGTGAGCTATATGTTGTCTAGGATTTCCTTTGCTACCAAAATGTTGAAATTTTAGTGGCTAATAATTCTCAGGCATTTTTAGCCTATCAATCCTTTAGGTATATGAAAGGTTGAGTCGTGCTCCTGATTTGATCTTTGATAGCCTTCTTTATGAGTTATTTCAACTGAGTAGTCTTGCAGGTAGTGTTCTTCATTTTTGGAGAAACCATATTAGAAGTTGATTTGCACTTTAAAGAGAAGAGATGAGAGGTAGAGTGTTTTCCCACTAGACGTGCATAAATTTGTACACACAAATTTTGTGTTTGAAAATTAAGATAAGAAAAAGTAAGTATTAATTATCAAATTTATAAAAAGAGTGGATTTCAATCTCTAATAATTTCTTTACAAATAAATAGAACGTCTAATTCAACTCTTTGGACAAAAATAATATTCAAGTGCCGAACGGACTTGATGTTAAATCAAGGATGAAACTCTTCATTTGGTTTTTAAGAAAAGTGTCAAGTCTGATTTGAGAGTGTTATGGCTTGACAAATCAAAAATAGATCTTAACCTTATGGAACTTGAAGGCTTGGAAGTTTTGAAGACTTGAAAGTTTTAATTTGCAGAGTGATGTCTTTTCCAAATGATCCTGCCAGGTATAGGAGTTCCGCTATTTATAGAGGTTTTGAAAGAAATCTTTCACTTTATTTATAAGACTTAAGAGATAAAGTTGATCTTATCTTAAATTGTTCACATAAAAAAATTAATTAATTGGTCTATTAGCACATGACCATTGGTTTTTACTACATCATTTCGGTCACATGACTTATTTTATTAGTCATATATGTGAATCCTAACTAATAATTAACTTAATATGAACCTAATTAAATTAAAATAGATGAAATAATTTGATTGGTCAATAATAGTAATTTAAATACAGATTCAAATAAATTTAATTAAATCTAATTAAATTTTAATAGATCAAAAAATATATTTTTTATTAATCTAAAATTTCCATGTCTACAATAATATAATTTGTTGTTAAAAGCTTCTGCAACTCTATTAGTCGGTGCATTATACATTAAAGAGAAGTGGTGCTTGAAATTCAAAGGCTTACACAACCTGTGAATCTCCTTGTTATGAAATTCATTTTCATTATTAGTTATGTTATAGCGAGACGCATCATAATAATAAATGATATTTGTTTGAATTATGTGCCCCACAACTTCCTTTTTTATTTCTTTGTATGGAGTAGCTTCAAATTATGTGAAAAAATAACCAGTGGCGGCTAAAATTATATCAATTATTTTTAACATTTTTCTTTTAAGTTAGATAATAACCAATATAAATAATATTAACTATTTTCAATATTTTCTTTTAAATTGGATAAATAATATTAAAAGTTATATAATTGAATTTATTAATTATCAATTGCACTTAGATAATTAGATAAATTTTAAAATTACTTAATTTTTTAATATTATAATGACTTTTATTTTAATTTTTTATATATGAATTTTAAGTATAACATAAATTATTTTAATTAAATATAATTATAAGTTAGTAACTATATACTTTATATTTTAATGCAGATATTTTAAACATATTTTGATAATTATTTAAGTAATAGATTAGTCATAAATTACTCAAAATTTTATAAATATAAAAATAAATTTAAAATTAATTATTAAATGAATAAGAATATATATATAAGCGAAGATATAACATTATTTACCTATATCTTATTACTACTAATCCGGCTATTATTTGGCCGACAGATTGTTTTTTTTTTTTCCTTATTGAAAGAAAAAGCACAGAATGAATGGATAAGCCTATCCGCCAGTTGAAAGAGGTCGGATGCCCCACATATACATAGCGTCTATAATTATATATAGCCTTTTTAATTATTAATTTAACAGGTAATTATTAAAAAGTATTCATCATTGATGTAAATATCATCATCTATTATTAAATTTCTATTCTCACTATTTTGAAATTACAACTTTTATAGAATACTTTTTTGAATTCCAATATAAAAGATATTTTCATTTGAATCTCAATTAATAAGGGCATTTTTTTTAAAAAAAACTAACAAATAAAAATAATAATTTTAATATTAACCTAAAAAATCTAAATTTCTTCATGCGTGTACAAATTGAAAGTAGTCAGATGGAGGAAATAGAAATTCAGTCCACCTAACAAAGATTAAGCCTGTGTTTATTTTGCAAAAAATATTTTTTCTTTTTTTATTTAGTGTATCAAAAAAATTGTCAATAAAAAATATTTTTAATAAAAAAATTAAATTATTTTTAAACTTTAATCAACTCATCTAAATAAAAAATAATATATATATATTTATTAATCATCTTTTGTTATAAACACTTATCACTGTTGGTTGACAATGATCATTAAGGTGAGATTTATAAAAATTTGTATTTTGATATATTTTTTATTTATATTAAAAAATAAATAATATAAATATAAATATTTATGATCTAAATTTATTATAAATTTATAAATTAAAAATATAAATATTTTTATAATATATTCTAAAAACAAAAAATATATTATTTAAAAATATTTTTTCAATAAATTATTTTTAGCGAAATAAACGGAGCTAAATCTCTCAAAATTTTGAGGTGCACATTTTGGATATGATTTGGAACAACATAAATCATCTAATAAAATAGGAAAAAAAATTGTTGTATCAATTTAATCCGACTGCAAAATCAGACAATGAATTTATGGGGAAATATAATTAAGGCGATAAAATATTTCATGCGCACATTCTGGACGAGGTTTAAAACAACAGGTCACCTAACAAGATAGGAAAAATTATTGAATAGATATGATCTCATTTAAAAAAAAATATATATTTTATCCACGTGCTGATATAATTAGATGGTGAAATAGCTTTTATGAGAAAGTACGAGTATCGAACTCTTGAGTATAGTTAACCCCTTTGTGTAATTCACCATCAGCCTTTCATAAATTTTTTTTAAAAAAAATCTTATATTCATGATTTTTGTTTTTCCTTTTTGATAAGTCAAGAAATTTTTATCTATGAAAATTAAGATCCAAAACCAACCTCTTCTACCCTGTTAGCCAGCCTAATACAGTTATACCAAACAAATCAATCTAAGGGATTAAGATTTTTTATTTGATAAAATTTAAATGTTAAATAATTTCAATATTAAAAATTTAAGAGTTGAAATGATTTTAGTACTAAAAATTTTAAGAATTGAGTTGTTATTGAATCCGTAGTTTCAAATTTTTTTTAAAAAATCAAAGTTTAAGAAATAAGTTTAATTTAAGATAACTATATATTTTATATTAGAGTATCATATAATTTGATTTTAAATACTTTAAAATTCAATTATATCTTATCAATAAGAAATGATCATGGTAGTGAATTTTGATAATTGTGAGTCATTGGTATTTTAATAAAATATAATAAAAAGTGACTTTTATTACTTAATTTATTATGTAAAACTTTTTAATTTATCAAATGAAGTTAAATTAAGTGTTTAATAAAAAGGTGTTATATATCATATACACTTAAAATATTAAAAATTTAAAAAATGTATTATTAAATAAATTTTAAAAAATAAGTATTAAATATTTTAATTTTAAGTATTTAATACAGTTATCAAATATTTGTTAAGATACACAAAGAAACCTCTTAAAAAAATAAAAAATTAAGAGAGCAGAAAATCCTTCATAATTATATTATGAGCTATATATTAGAGTAATTTTTTCATTTAATAGCTTTTATTAAATTAATAAAATTTTATCATATATAAAAGGATTAACTTATAGTAGAAATTTTATGCAAAATTTTTATTAAAATATAAAAAAGATGAAATTTAGATAAAAGATCATAAGTGGTTTGTGCAGGTATTGTCTATATCCATTCAATAATATATAAATATTCTTCACTGAAACAATTGCATAAAATTTTTATCATTAATAAATATACATATTTTAGAAAGTAAATACATACTAACTCATAAGTCAAGTTATGGATTATATTTTGTGCCTTTTTAATACAGTTTTAGTATGTTTATTATTATTTTATTTTTTATTACAATTAAATTTCTTTATTAATATCTAATTTTAATTAAACTATTTGAAAAGTTAAGAAAAAATAAAAATTTCTTGTTTTATTATTATACTACATAATCTTTCATTTTTAAAAAAAATTATATTAAAATATCTATACATTTTACTTATATTAAACTCTATTAAAATTTCTATCCATTAAAATTTTATTATAAAATTCACATTATTTATATTTTCATTAAAATTTTTATTTTCTGCCCACCATTATATCACCCTTCAAGCGCTTGACACATAAACAAAATCCTCAACAAACTCAAATGATCTAAACAAAATCCATTGATCCAAACAAAATCCAGTAACATTAGAAATCGATTAACAAAACCCCCTAACAAATTCAATTCACAAAATCTTCAAAAATCGATTAACATTATTTGAACAAAACCATCACACAAACCCAATCCGATTTTCATTAATCTGACAAAGACATTAACCCAGCAAAGATGAATCACAACAAAGATAATAACCCAGCATCTTTAGTGGCAGCGATGAATTTAATGGGTTCTGGGATTTCGAAGGCAAAGAAGACAGATTGAATTTTAACTTTTTAAAATTCTAAAAATGCCCTTGAACCCATGAATCTTAAATCGGATCAATTGCGTTAAACCCACTTTCCAATTGCGTTAAACTCATCAATTGCATTAATCCCGTCTCATATATACAAGCACCATAAAGCTCTGCACTTCCATCAAAGCACTCAAATCAGATAAAAAATACACCATGAGCAAAAACCACTCAAATCAAAGGCATTTCAACAGAAATTTTACAGTCAAACCCAACAGAATCAAACGCCAATCCAAAGAAATTCGACAGTTAAAAACGATGGTGATGTCATCACCAAGGAGCGCATAGTCCCGAAAACAACGTCCTGGGTTTTCCTCAGCTGCACGACTATTTTTTTAAGCAGCCTGCTCTTGGTCGGCCTTGAGTGCTGCAATGGTGTTAGTGAAGCTGGCGATTTTTGTTGGGTTTGATTGTTGTGTTCTGGATGTTCGGTTGGTGATGGATTCTAGATCTGGGTGCTGGGTTCTAGATGCTGCATTTTGCTTTCTCTTGTTTCTAGATTTGAGGATTGAAATCGAAAGAAATTGATAGAAAAAGAAAAAGAAAGAAGGGAGAATTGAAATCGGAAAAAATTGAAAGAAAGAAAGGAGGTGACCAGAAAAAAAAAATTAAAAAAAAAAAAAGAGAAATTGAAAGATGAAGGGTATTTTTGGAATATTAAAAAATAAAATTTTATTTATTATTTTTTTACTTTAAATAACAAAAATTAAATTAAAAATGAATAGAATGATAAAGTAATTTAACGAAAATAAAAATAAAGGATATTTCAATATAATTTTTAAAAATAAATAATTAAATAATATAATAAAAAAACTTTAAAAATGTATTTAACCCTATAAAAGATTCATTATTTTAAGATATGATCAAAATAATGAACTATAATTTCTCCAATAATAGAACTAAGCCAACAATAATGCTGAAGTTTTTTCACGTGCCAACATAACATTCTAGAAGTGGTCCAACGTGTTACAATTACAATTAAATTTATATTTCGTCTTGTGATTATATTTCCTTCATTTACTTTTTTAAAAATAAAAGGAGTAGCATTAAGAAAGATTAACAGCTACTATATCTGAAATAAAGGGTAGAGGCAGAGAACCCCAGCACGCATAACCAGACAGAGAACCAGAATATGAGGTACCTGGTTCGCTGATCGATAAACAAAATTGAAAGAACAGTTTTGTGAGTCCCTGAAAAGGATTCTATAGTCATGGACAACAGTACCGAAATAAGAACCACTGATGTTGCCACACAGGTGGGAATCGGACTCCAAAACACATGTCGCTGCCCCAGACTCTCAACCCGGGCTCAGCGCCTCCTGCAATTAATAGCTTTCTGTTTTGATTATATGAAATTTTATATTTTTTTTTATTTTTATAATTGTATATAAAATTTAATAATAATCAAACATAATTTTAAGTGGATATTATTATTAATATAATTGTATTTAATTACTCTAAATTTTATATGTAATTATAAAATATAAAAATATAAAATTTATATAACTAAATAAAAAAAAAGAAATAATTTAATTTGATATAAAATTTATATAAAAAATAATCAAACATTCGTTTAAATCACATCGTCAATTGATAACACGGGGAGTGATGCAAAATTCACTAATCATATGTTTGAGAAATTGTTTAGAGAGAAAAAAATAAACAGGGAAATTAAATTTTATTTTTCTCTATTTATTTTCTCTATTTATATTTGGATAAAAAAGTAAATAGAGAAAATAAATTTTCTTTTTTTTTTTCTCATATTTGGTTAAAGAAGAAGGAGAAAAAATAACTTTATTTTCTCTCTTCAATAAAGAAGTATCAAGGACATATATAAATTCATCATAAATTCCTTCAATTATCATATTTTATCTTCATTTTAGAGGAAAAATAAAGAAAAAAATAAAAATTATTTTCTTTTATTTTTTATTTTTTTTCATTCCCGAACACTAAAAATTTGCAATAATTAGTTATTTTATATTTTTATTTTCCTTCATATAATATTTTACCCCAATCCAAACACAGGAATATTGTTACTCCTTAGCCCAACTGTGACAAGCAATAAAAGGCCTTGTTTGATTTTTTTTTTTTTTAATATAAGTTAAGCATTAAATTTGATTATATATTTTACATTTTATCATATTAAATATTGTATCCATTGTTTTACTTTTTATAATAATATTTTAATATTTTAAGCAATCAAATACGATCATGGTAGCAACAATATCCACTTAAACTCATATTCAGTTCTCTAAATTTTATATAAAATTAAGAAAATAAATAAAATAAATATTAAATTTTATATAGTCAAATATAGATAATCAATAATAAATAATTAAATTTATAAAGAATTTTAAAAAATTGAAATATGACATAGTCTGTTCATGCCAGAACCTTTTCCTAAATGATATCCAACTGTTGTTGACGTTTTTAAAGTAATTTATATTTGTAATCATCGAACTGTGATGTGAATTCTGTAATAGTTATATAATTAATTTTTTCATCATAAAATTCATTAATCTAGTATAAGTATTTTAGATCAATTTTTAGATAAATTTTTTGGTGAAAAAAATCCAATAATCCCTTAAATTTTTTTTAAAAAAGATTTAGCAATCTAAATTAATTTTTTTATTAATTTAACTCCTATACTAAAATTTAATGCTATTTAAACTCAAAAACAATGAAAATGAATTTAATATTTAAATTAATAACTTTACTAAAATATAAAAATAAATCAAAAAATAAAAATATACATATTTTTCAAATATATAGACTCAATTGCATATATCAGTAACATACATTTTGAATTTTTAAGAAAAATTTATCTTATATTAAGACTCGGTCTCTTATATTTTTTAATTTGAAATTTAATAATTTATTTTTGGAATAGTTGAATCATTTTAAAATTATTATTTTGAAAATGTTAACTTATCAATTAATTTTTAGAGTAGTAGTATTAGGTACTTATTATTTTATTTCTCTAATAATAAAATTATATACTTTTGCTACGTTTTACTTATATATATTTGAAAAATATATAAATATATCTTCCATTATATTTTAAAAAATTAATTTTTCTAAATATTGAGTTTTGAATTGAATCAAATTCAAAGCAAAATTTTAACAACAAAAATATTTTAAAATAAGTGAATGCTTATATTTGAAAATTATATATATATATATATATATATATATATATATATATATATATATAAGGTAGAATAATTAAAGTAAAAAAGAGAGAAATTTATTATTTAAAATAATTAGATTATTTAATCAAACTCAAATTTAAATTTAAATTTATTTTTATTTAAAACATAGTGATATTTTTATATTTTAAATAAATTTATTTATTATATTGTGCCTTTGTATGTGTCAAAATTAAAATTTTTATTTATTGTGATAAATTATTTAGTAAGAATAAAAAGTTATTTATTATAATAAAATAATTTTATTATAATTTTTAATAATTTAACAGAATGACAAAATATTATTATGACAACATTATTTTTTTATATGTAATTTGATGAATAATAGAAATTTGATGATAAGATATTATGATAAAATATTATGAGGAAAGAATTTATAATATAATTTATTTTGTATGATCATTTAATATGATAAAATTTTTGAGTTCGATGACTCAAAAAACTCAAACATTTTCATAAAGTTTCAATTATATTTAAAGTTTCTAATTGAATCAAGTGCATTATAATTTGAAGAATTGGTTTCAGTTGTACCCAAGTCAAAATCATGATTTTTTAATATGTATATTTAAATTCAAGTGATCCTTATATTTTTTAATTAATTCAATCAAATATAAAATTAAGTTTAAATATTACTTAGATAATATTCTTATTTTTACTTAATTTTAAAAAATATTTATTTTATTTTTATTTTAGTTGAATTTTAGATTAATTTATATTTTAAATAACAAAATCTTATTTTTATATATTTAAATAACAAAGTAATAAATCCCTAATTTTTATTTTAAGGATTATTTTTTTAAGAATATTCAAATTCATATCATTTAATTAATTTTTTAAGAAAATTTTTTACTTTAAATAATTTATTGTTTCAAAATATAAATTAATTCTTTAAGGAAAGATTAAAGAATTTTCTTAGAAAGGAGAGATTGAGAGATTTTTAAATTTTAATTTTAAAAATTTAAACTTTAAATATAAATACAAAATTATCATATAAAGTGTATGATAAATTTAGTCAAGCAAAGATGGAATTAAATTGAATAAAAAATAAAGTATCATCTTAATTAAGCTAATGTAATTGATATTTTAAATATTTATTAGAAATTATTATTCTAAATAATTTATTATTTAAAATATAAAATTAATTTTTAAAGAGAGATTAAGAGAAATTTTTTTTTTGAATTAGAGATTGAGAGATTTTATGAACTATAAATTTAAATTTTAAAAATTTATAGATTTAAATATAAAATTAAAATTCTTCACATAAAGTATGTCATAGATTTAACTAAGCAAAAAATAATTAAATTGAATGCAAAATAAAAGTATTATATTAATTAATTTCATGTGATTAATTTTTAAATATTTCTTAGATTTTATTTTAAATGATTTAAATAATTTATTATTTAAAATATAAAAATTGATTTTTTTAGACAAAGATTAAGAGAACTTTTAAATGAGAGATTGAGAAATTTTTTAAATTATAAATTTAAATTTTAAAATTTTATTTTTTACATTTTAATATGAAATTAAAAATTCATCATACAAAACTACATAATCGGTTTTATTAAGTAAAAATGATATTAAATTAAATAAAAAATAAAGTGTGTATCATGGTAATTTGTGTTAAAAAATTGAAAATTATATAACACTATAGTAATATTTTTTTACATTAAATTGATAAAATTATTTTATTTTGTTTCAATACAAAAAAAATGAATTAGTATGCAAAAATTAAAACTAATTTACTTTATGTTGAAAAATTATATCAAACAATTTATATTTTAATTGTTACTAATAATTGTTTTACTATAGATGATAAATAGATTAAACAAAAAAATTATTTTAATTTTTATGAGTAAGATAGTGATAAAAATATTATTTAAGAAATCAATTAAAATATTAAACATAAAAATTATTTATTATAATACTATAAAACATAATTTTATAAAACATAAAAATTACTTATTATAATACTATAAAACATAAAAATTACTTATTATAATACTATAAAACATTATTTATCGATAGATATATATCCAGTGATCAACCAATAGTAAATTTTTGAACTTGCCATAGCCAAATTTATAAAGGATAAACAAAATTATATATAGATGCAAAATTTCTATATGTATATTCACTCGTCAATATCGCAATCACTAGTATTTGTCCCCATTAAATTTGAGCAGTTGAATGAAGGCTACCACAGCCATTGAATGCAGAGTCTCTCATTGAAATTTAAGCAACTGAGTTCCTTTATTAATTATAATGCTTGATGCTTTTAAGGATTGCTTCTTCCACCTAATAACTAATATCTATTTTCCACCTATTTTGTTGTGTATTTATCAGGTCATTTAAGTCCAATGTTTGCCAAACAATAAAAAATTGCTTTTCATTTTTTGTTAATAAAACAATTTCTAATTTCTGAAATAATAAAACAAGATTTGAATTTTCAAGAAAATTAAGAAAAAAATTGAAATCAATCAAATTTTTCACTCAAAAATTTTCACATGTTTTAACCAAAAAATAAAGTTATTTAATAATCAAATGCTTAATATCTAATAAAAAAAAAGTTGATTTAAATTGAGTTTGATTTAAAAGAAAATTTGAAATAATTTAATATGAAATAATTTAAAAATTTTGAGTCAAATTTATTTTAATATGAGTTCAATCTATGGATCAATTTGATCTTGATCCGATCATGGGTCGGTGAGAGTAATATGATTTAAATTACTAAAATATTTAAAATTTACTAAAAATTTAAAATATTTTTTATTGTTTACTCTTGATTCAATTACTCATTTTTAATTATGTATAACTATTTACTTAAAAAAATAAATTACATATAATGCAATAAGTATTGAAATGGACATAAAAAATTTTAATTAAGTTATGTGTATATAAAAACTATTTGATTAAATTTTTTTTAAAAAAATCATTTGTATAAATTATGAAAAATATCACATAAATAGAGATGATAATTTTTTACTAAATCTGAACTCGGATAAACTCAAAATAAATAAAAAATTATCAGGTCAAATCAAATTCAAGTCAATCTAACATATTAAATCAAAACTGACTCAAAGAATTAACTTAAGATCTTATCTCACTGACTCAAAAAATGAAGAAGTAAATAATATAGAGACCTTAACTCTGATATGAAGGAGAGAAAGAAGGTGGGGAGGGGGGTTGATGAAAGAAGAAAGGCCTCCTCCAGATCCAAAAAAATATTTTCTTTACTTGTTTAAATTATTATTGAAAGGAAATTACGCCCGTTTTGCTTAAATTTATTTTTTGCCTCAAACAACTCAGTCCCCATTTTTTCACCTTTTGGTATTTCAAAGTCCTACCATTTTGCTTAGGATTTTTTTTTCCTTAAAACCCCCAGCCCAACTTTTCTACCGTTTTGCATTCCAAACCAAAGTCCCTTTCATTAATAGCTTCAGCTAGGCCTAAGGCTTAGATTCACCTCCATATAATTTTGTATTGAATATTTTAATGTTAAATACTATTTTTATTTGCATTTCTTTTCAAATTTTAAGATTTTCTAATAATATTTCTCATTCTTCATTAATAATATATTAATATTTTTATTGCATTTCTTTTCAAACTTTAAGATTTTTCTAATAATATTTCTTATTTTTCGATAATAATATATTATTTAAATTCAACAATTAAATATACCAAACTGATTAAATTAATTACTAATTCATTTTGATATCCAATTTGGCTATAAAGGTATTTACAAATTTTAAATTTTAAAAACAAATAGTAAAAATTATCTTCCTCGACATGTCTAAATTATTTTAATTGAATTTGATGACTTATACTTTTTTTATTTTAGGTAAAATATAAAATAAAATATAACATATATTATGAAATAAATTAAATGTATAACACAGTTGTCTTCAACTAAAATTATATTACAGTACTGTTATTTGCTAGCATTCATTAGTATAATTTTTTTTTCCAAATATTTATAAATAAAAATTATATATTTTAATTATGTAGTTATCATGAATGATGTTGAGATAGTTAATGGGATTAGAAAATAGAATATTCTATTAAAAATGAATATTAAAAAGTAAAATAAATATGTGCCAAATTTATTTTGAAATTTATAAACTAATCATATATTTATTTATATAAAATTTCAAACCATTGAAGTATAAAAGGCTACATTCGTCGGATTTGCCATTGTCACTAGTCATCATTTATTGCTTGTCTTTGTCACCATGAGTCCCCTGAAAATATTTTCTAGTTTTGTTGCTCTTGCTTATGGAATTATTTCATAACATTGTTATGAAGAGATATGACATTTAAAACGGGTTATGTTTTGTTTGAAATGCATCAAGGGTATGAAGGATGTATCATGGCTTTCGTAGGCTTCTTAGTTAATCTATATATTGGAGTTGCTTATGAGTTTTGAGAGTGAATTTTTAAATACGTACAATTTGTTGTACAAACTAATTGTGTAAGTGCATTTTGAAATAGCTGAAATCCATTAAAAGGTTGTGAATTTAAAAAAAAATTCTCTTGTGAATTCTTTCCTTTACTTGAGGACAAGCAAGTTGGAAAGATTTGATGTCTAATTTTTACACATTTATATTGATATAACGTGGGAGAATTTCCTATTCTCTACAGCATTTTATCTTATCAATAGTTGATTTTTTACTTTATAGTTTGTAGATAAAATCCAAGAATGAGTTAAAATTAAGTTCTCTAGGCTTTGACATGGTTCGAAACTAGGACATGTCTCGGGCCATACAATGTACCAGAATATTGATTGAGCAAAAGATAAGTAGGATTAAATGCAGCAAAGTTGCATTGGTCATAGCTCAGGTCGTGACGTAAGCCATGCAAAATCCAGTAACAAACTTTTTAAAGGATTTTAGCTACTTGGTAAGGGGACGCACAACATGCCCAATTTTAAAGACCCATTTGAGAGAGGAGCAGTTTTTGAAGAGAAACAGCATGTCCAAGGCTCAACACCATCATTTGAGAAGATCTAAAGAAGATTTTTTAAATTAGATCCATACTGAGGGGAGCTCATTACTCTTGGGTGTTCATATATTTAGAATAGGAAGATTCTCTTCATGTAAAAACTCTTTTATTTTTGAATCGATGGATTCTATTTTACTTATTCTTTCTCTTTTATCATATACACTCAACTCTTAATTCTAGAGAGTAGAGTAAAAACTCAATATTGTCTTATGAATATATAAATTGATTTTGGTTTAAATTGTTTATAGGTGACTTCATTTAGTATGTTTATGGCTATTGTCTTATATGTACAATAGCCACATGTGTATGTTTAAGGCTTTAGATAATAAAGCAAAAATGAAAATTTAGAATTAGTCTAGATATATTAAATTTGGAGATTGAGATCATAAGAGTAGGCTTAGCCTCTTAGAGATTTTAAATGACTGTTTATGTAACTTAATGAATTTCTTTTAGATTTTGTGACCACGAGAGAGGCATGACCTTAATAGGGATAAACATAATATTGCTGAGAGAAAATATTAAGAAATTTTATCTTCAAGGATAATCCATTAATAATCAAAACCAATCCCGTCGATATATTTATAGGTAACTATAAACTACAATTTATATAATTCTCATAATTCATTTCATTTGTTATTCTAGTTATTTTCCATCTAGTCAATTGTTCATTTTCTATTCAATTAATTTGTTAAATAATAGAATATTTTAAAATTTTTTATAATGGTGTGAACTACCGTTGTGGGAATGATTTTGACTTGGTATTATATTACTTAAGAAATTTGTGCACTTATAAAGGCTGCAATACGTAACATTTAAGAATGCATACGTTATGGAGAATTTTTTTTAGCATGAATCTCTAGAACTTTCTCTTTAATTTTTTTTAAACTAAGTATTTCTTCAAGACCCACTTTGAGTAAAAAATTTTCATCATGAATCTCAAAAAATTTCTCCTTTGTTTCCTCTTTTGGTTAAAGGTGGCCAACTAGCCTACTATTAGGAAAGCCATCTTTTAGTATCATACTTAGAGAATTGGTTGGTTTCTCCTTAATTTTGCCCCAAGAAACTTTCATGGAATGCCCCTTAGTTTATATATATATATATATATGAACTTTTGCAATCCGTTTTTTTTTTTTTTCATGGGATGGTTAGCTGCAAGATTGGCATCTCTTGGGAAGTGGTGGTAACCCAAAGGCCGGCCACCATGTCTGCCACTTTTGTATGGGGCCTAAGAAGAATAGGATAATTTCTCTCTGCTGATGTTTCTTATCTTGCTCTTTAGGAACAACTTGAGAAACTCGAGGATTGCCCCTGGAGTTCTTCTGTTTGGACTCCTTGGCAATAGTTGTCATACATGTGTAATTAATTGTTAGAATTAGTGACGATAAAAAATTTGATATATAACGAATTAAAAAAAGAACATTTAAGTTACTTAATACCCAAATACCTATTAATTGTTATTTATATGCAAAACTGGATAAAATATTAAAAAAATTCACAAACTGGTTTAGAATTTTTAAGTAAGACTTCATCCAATTTATTTATAATTACATTAAATTAATTGAATCTATTATAAAAAAAATTTTAAGTGTTTATATATATATATATATATATATATATATATATATTACAACTAATTTAGAAAAAAAAGTTATGAATATAAAATATTGACATCTGTGTATAGTGATTAAAGGGTCACATATCATGGATTGAGTGTATAAAAAAATTATTCATATTCAGTAAATGAAATTTTTTCTAGTATATAAGTTAATGGGGTCATATTACCTACGAACATTGAATTTATTTAATACCTAATATATTATAGATTTTTTATAATTACATTTGTTTTAAAGAAAGTGGGTTCAAAAACCCATGTCCTTCAACATGGATCTACCTTTGGCACTTGAAATATATGAAAGTGATGTATTTTGTAAAAATTTACAAAAGGCTAGATATATGATCAGTAAAAGTGAAAAAAGAAAAAAAAAAGTATATATATTTATAATTAGTTTTGTGATCTCCTACATGTGTTTTTTTATTATTTAGACTTTTATTTGCATTCGAATTTACAATATCACAACAATAAAAAATGGATCTAATAGCATTGTCTCAAAATTACTATCTAAATTTGCTAAAAACAAAAATTCAAATTTTTTATTTAATTTTTGCTTTATTCTAATTTAAAAAATAAAATATGATGATTAATCTCACAATTCTTATAGGACATATAAATAATATGATACCGACTGATTAGTCCCACTTGATTTAATAGCTACTACGTGATCTGTCCGTCACATACATCATGACACGTAGCAATTCCCTATAATAAAAAGTTGAAAGTTACGTTATTTTTTCTTTTATTTTTTAGAAAATATGAATTTTTAAATTTAAACAACTTGATTTATAATAATAATAATAATAAGTATGAAAATATCGAAATAGTGAAATCTATCTATACTAGTAATTATTATTATTATTATTTCAAAATTTTCTCAAATAATTATAAATTCATTCTCAATAAAAATATAAAAATTAAAATTATTATTCTAATTAGAATTATAAATTAATTTTGAATCTGATTAGACTAATTTAAAAAAAATTGAAGGACTAATAATCTAGCTAGATTTTAAAGAAAGGTAAAATTTATGCATTTTATTGATAGAAAATAAAAATTAAAATATATTTTAAAATTACATCAAATTTTAAATTTTTTTTGTAATTTAATCATAAATATAAAATATAGGTGGAGATGGCAAACTTATAGCATATAAAAAAGAAGAAAAAAAAAAGTGACACCTAATTTTATAAGCCAAACCAACTCAGGTTTGAGGCCAAATCTGATTCAAGATAATTAATGCTAGAGGGGTGCCCCAGATTTGGCTTGCCACTTTGCCAAAGCGTCTATATATACGGGCACGCAACCTTTTCCCTGTGCCTCTACCTACCTTGGTATCGACTAAATCAGACGGTATGAGACGTCTTTCATTTCTCTTTTCTTATTTTTATTTTTTAGTGATTCAATTATTATATTCTTATATCTATTCATTCTACTAATAATTGATCAACTCTATGTTATGTCTCCCCTTTTGGTATGTTGTGGTGACGAAGTATTACATTAGAGGGAGAGAAATGTGGAGGCTTAGAGTTGCAGAGGGAGGGAATGACCCTTACATATTCAGCACCAACAATTTTCTAGGAAGGCAAATATGGGAGTTTGATCCTAACGCTGGCACTTCTGAAGAGAGAGCTGAAGTTGAACAAGCTCGCCAAAATTTCTGGAATAACAGATTTAAGGTCAAGCCCAGCGCTGATCTCCTGTGGCAGTTTCAGGTATATATATATATATATATATATATACACTAATTAATTAGTGTAATGAAAAGAATTTTTTATTTGGGTGAAAGTTTGAACGATCACTTTAATAGACTTTTTTTCTGGTCAAAGAAAAATAGGGTCCATATAGTACCACAGTGTACGGATTTTTTCTCTACAAAAACTATCAAATTTGAGCAAGAATGTAAAGGCATGAAATGCATGATTTGAAGTATGCATATCTATCATTTTTATTTGACATGAAAATATGTTCGTTTTATTCTTTGATTTAAATTTTAGACTATGCTTTAGTGTGATATATTTGATATAATACTTTAACCTTTTGAGATTATAGAAGGGTTCCATGTTAATTAATAAGGGCTGTTTAGGATAGTTGTCAGACATAGCTGTTAGCTGATAGTTGTAAGTGATAGTTGATAGATATTAAATTCTTGATAAATTATATATAACTGTTATTATTAATTTGTAAAATGACTAATAAAGATATATAGTTGATTTATATTTTATATTTTCAATTAAATAAATTAAAATAAAATAAAAATATAATAAAATAATTTTTTTTAAAAAAGAAGAGTACATATTACAAATATGAAAAGATTTGTGAGTTTTTGATATAGAGATGCGTGATTTTAGAACATGATGTGAGAAGATTTTTTTGATATAAAAATGTCTTGAACATGATGCATATTAGAGATATGTGAATAAAATAAGTTTTAAAGAAAAATTTTTAGAAAAGTATTTTTATCTTATTTTAGGTCATTCTAGAAATACAATTTTACTATTTGCTACAACAATAAGTTATCAAATTATTAATTAATACTTATCTACAAAATATTTATTACATTTTATCTTTATTTACTCCTTGAATTCTATGAATTATTTAATTGAATCAAATCAAAATAAATATTTTATTTTTGACTAAATTTAATCTATATTTATAAAAAATAACTTATTAAAAATGTAATAATAAATTATTAAAAATAATTATATTACTTAAAATTAATCTCATTCTAAATAAAATATCTTATTTTTTATTTTTATGAAAATTTTATTAACATTTAAAATTTTTTAGAACCTTATAACATACGATGGATGAAAAAGATTTAACTTTCTATTAAATTATTCAACCTAACTATTTATTCTATTTGTTAGAATGTAGATATGCTATTTTTTTTAACCTAAGTAAGTATCATATTAATGACTCTATTAACTAAAAATTATTTATATTTCACATTTATCAACAACTATGAATCTCTTATTCTTATCTGTGTGTGTAATAACTTTATGATATTGAAATTTCAATTTCACAAATAAATTTTTCATTGGATGTCAATTATATAATTAAAAAATTTTACAATTTTTACCGTAAATGATATATAGATTTAATATAACAATAATTTATACTACACAAAATTTTATGTCTATATTTCTACATTTATCTTGTTATATTTGATTATCTATAATTATTATGATGACTGTATTTATGATATATAAAATTCTCTCATGCATATATAATATTTTATTTAGTTAGGTATAATTATGAATTATACCAAGTTTAATATAACAATTTCATTATATTCGATATAAATTACATCAATTTATTTTTAATTTATTGAGTTTAAAATTATAATAAATTAATAAGATAATTTACTATATCTTATATAAATTGCAATGATTTATCTTTTTTTGTTATAATAAATTATAATTTGATTATGTTATGTACAAGTTTTATTGATTCATTTTTAATATCAATCACCAAAATTATAATAGATAAATATGATTTCACTAACAACAAAAATATTTAAATTTACTATTAACTTATTTGTTAAAATAATTATAATATATTAAGATAAAATTTTTATTTTTAGAGTATTGATGTAATTTTATTTTTTAGATTTTAAATTTAATATATTTAAATTTGAATTATAGATTTTATAGTTGAGGAGCATATTACAAATTTTATTTTTTAAGATTATAGAGTTTAGATTTTAAAATTTTTCTCTATTTATTTTCTATTAAAATTATTATCATAATTAAGATAGTTGTAGACATAACTTAAACAATATTCGAATTTATGTTTGTTTAAAATATGCTCATTTTATATTTTATTTATTATTAATAAATTCTCAAAATTTTTAATTTAAAATAGATTCATGAATAACTTCTATATTCTCTTAAATTCGATTCAATATTGGTATAAAACTAACAAAATGACTTTGAATGATAAAATATTTTATATTTGAAACTTTATACTATTGAAAAATAATTTAATTATTGATAAATTTATATCAGTTTTATTTTTTAATTAAAAATATATTAAAATGAGCTAAAACTAAAATTTCAAATTTTTTAAATCGAAAATTGATGATTTACTTATAAACAAGCTGAAAATTTTTAAATTTTTGTCACTGTGTATATAACATATGTAAAATAACCTAGTTAAGTAAATAAGATTACATCTATATTATAGACAATAAAATAAAATTATTTATATCCTAAATATAAATAACTAGATTAATACATAGTTCAAAAAATTAGATGTTAGTAACAATTTGATAAAAAAAAGTAAAAGATGTAAATATTTTCTTTAGAATAAGATTATTTTTAAACAATATAATTATTTTTTATATTTTATTTTTCATTTTTGATAAATTATTTTCCAAAAAATAGATTGAACTTGGTCAAAAATAAATATTTACTTTGATTTTATTCGAATTAAATTTATAAAAATTTGATCTTTTTAAAAAATAAATCTAGTGGCAATATTAAATATGATAAGAAATATTATCCTTTTATATTTTATTAAATTTATTAATTACTAAATATAATAATTAGCAAGGTAAGAAATTGAACTAATTACTAAATAAAATGATTAGCAAGTTAAGATATTAAAGATAAGAAAACTTAAATGTATTTAGTTCTAAATGATAAAGATAAATGTAATAAATATTTATGTTGATAAGTATTAATAATGGATAAAATTAACTAATTATAATAATAAATAATCAATGTTAAAATAACAAATCTAATGAATATAATTTAAAGTGATATAGTATCATAATAGTAACTTAGAATGATCTCTTATTTTAACTATTAATAATTGAAATTGAAAAATAACTCTAAATAGAAGATGATTCAAATAGTAGTTAATTGATATATTAATCAACTATTAACTACTGTTTTTAATTTTTACCAAATACTTTTTTATGAGCAAATGAATATCAATTAGCTATGAATTGCAAATATTAGTTGTACTAAATACCCCTAAAGTGTGTACTGCCGAGCAGTGATTAGTATGAAAACTCTTAGACTTTTAACCAATAATTCAAGAAAATAATATTTACCAAGAAATGCTCGATGATTATGATAAATATGATATTTATTTTTTGGATAAATGAAGAAATGAATGTATTTTCTAACTTATTTTCATAAATACATTTGCAAAATCATAAAGTAAAAATAGATGATTGTAGATTTAGTCGCTAACACTTTATGAAAATCAACACAACTTTTTTTTTTTTCCAGTATACTGTGGACAACATTGGATTGAAACTCAGATCCTTAGATTATCTACCATCCACATTTAATAGCCACTGAGAATCGAATTTTTCCACTATTAGATTCATAGCTATATTTAGTAGCGATGAACAATTGCAATGTAATAATCTCCATAATTAGCACAGGGGTATGATGTTCAGCAAAAATCATTATCATACTTATTAAAGAATTCTAAGTGCCAATTAATAGGTTCAAAAGTAAGAGTTTGTTTGTTTTCATTTTTATGAATTATTAGGGTCAAAATGAAATTCGATCATTTGAAAAATTAAAGAACAAAAACATATCAAAGTAAAAAAAATAATAATAATAAATTAAATTAAATATTCAATTCAATTTGATATGATTATTCAATTTCATATTTTTAATTTAATTCAATTCAATTTTGTTCATCTCAAATTTAATCTATAATTTTTGTTTGAAGTTTCATATTAATCTAATTTATGCATATGAACTATCATTTTAAACATTGTAGAATATATTATAACATCAACTATTTATTTTTATATAGTTATAACAAAAATATAAATTATGACTATATAAAATTAATAAAAATTTATTTTAAGTAATATTCTAGTATATAAATATATAATCTATTTATAATATTTGAATTCTACATTTTTATTTAGACGCATAATACATATATATATATATATATATATATATATATATATATAGAGAGAGAGAGAGAGAGAGAGAGAGAGAGAGAGAGAGAGAGAGAGAGAGAGAGAGATTTTTCAATTTGATTATGACGTGATTTGATTCGATTCTGAATTTAGTACATAGCTAAAGGACTCAAAATCAAACTAAAATTAAATGTTGGTTCAGTTCCAATTTAGTTCCATGTAAAAAACTTCACATTTTTTTTTATTATTAATCTTGTTGAGTTCAATGTTTTAATTTAATTCAATATTTTCAAGAATTATGCTCAACCCTATTCTATAGTCACTCACTGAGTTATTCTTTTACTCATCTCCAATATCTCACTAAGTTATTATCAACACCAAATTAACCAAAAAAAAAAAAAAAAACCTTCACTTAACACAAATGTGACAAAACCTTATAATCTTCTAGTGGTGTTACAATCTTGAAACAAGATCTTACTTGGCAATCCCATGGAAGAAATACATTTTAGGTTAAAGACTCGGGTTAGTTCAACATAAGAAATACAGCACTTCCAAGAGATTGAGTAGCTTGAGATTAATCACACACACACACACACAACACATATAATGAGTATTTCATGAGATATCCATAAACTCAGCATGATGCAACTTAAAATACTGTTAAGTCTTTTATTTATTGATGTTGGAATTATCTTTAAAATTAAAAGATATATATATATATATATATATATATATATATATATATATATATATATATATATATATATATGTAGAGAGAGAGAGAGAGTTGATATATGGGTTTGCATGTACACCAAATGGTGGGTGGAAAATTTAGTGAGAAACAGCAATCATTATAATTAATATTAGTTGGAAGCAACAATTATTATAATTAATTCTCGAATTCCTTTGTCTAACTTGGCGTTTTCATGTGACGAAACACAGTTTCTAAGGGAGAAAAAGTTTAAACAAACAATTCCTCAAGTTAAGATTCAAGATGGCGAGAAAATCACGAGTGAAACAGCCACATCCGCTTTAAGGAGGAGCATCCACTTGTTTTCAGCATTGCAGGCGAGAGATGGCCATTGGTGTGCAGAAAATGGAGGCCTACTATTCTATTTGCCTCCCTTGGTGATTAATTACTCCCATTCCCTATTAATTAGCCATTAATTTTGAATCATTTTTTGATGATTATTAGTGAAGATAATGCTATTTGACTTGAGTTAAAACCCACTAAATATGTCTTAAATAAAAAATACTAACTAATATTATTTATAAGAAATATGCATCTAACTATTTATATTTCGCCCATTGTTATTCAATAATTGATAATAAATTGACAGATTTTTTTGAGAATAAAACAATTGACTACGTTGTTCTAGAATATCAAAATTTAGAATTTTCTAGCTTGAAGGCAATTGTGCATGAATCTTCATAAGAAGAAAAGACAAGAAAGTTGTGGATAATTAATAATTAATGCCAAGTTGTTAATCTTCTTCACTAACTTTCTTAGCATATAAATAGGTATAATAAGGTTATCTTTGAAATATACCAAAATAATGAATTATCTAATAAATGAGCGAGTGAGTTGTATATACAAATTAATGAGCGAGAATCCACCATAAGAAAGTGAGGTGTAAGGGATTATGAAGAATAAATGTGATAAAATTATAGAATTTCTCTCTTAAATTTTCATAAAATGTGAGTTAGTCTCTCATCTTGTAAAAATTATTTTTCAAGTTTAATAAAAGTTGTGTTCTCATCACTTATTTTTTAAAAAGTCCATCTTAATAATATGATATTAAAATTTGGTTCAGTCTAAAAACCGAAGTATTACAACTCTATCAAAAAGGTGTCAAGGGTTGTTGATCAGTAATCAGTACAAGGAGTTTATAGTGGAGACTATGTTCAAGATTATGAAAATATGTTATGAATCAAGTATATGACAATCGGTCTTAGTGATCTAGGTAATTTGGAGAAGCTCAATGAGTACAATTATTGAAATTGGAGAATATATATAAAGTCATATTTTAGAGGATAAGATTTATAGGACGTCATTAAAAGAGGAGACACCTCACTATCAATAGAAAATGCACATGCAATAAGTGAAATATAAAAGTCTAAAAAAGCTTTGTACACGATTCAGACTACAATAATAAAAGTATGCTTTCATGAGTTGAAGATACAAAGATGTCAAAATAAGCATGGGATGCACTTTGCTACCTTATTTTCGAAAAAAGATACTAATCGCCTATAGCCTTTAGAAAGAGGGATTGTAAACACGGTACAAGGTACACAAATGATTTCTGAATAGTTCTAGAAAGTTAAAAATTTATGTCCAGAGATAGAATAGTTATATTTTATAAGTAACATTGGCAATGATAAAATGAAGAGAATAATTTTTAATGGCTTGAGAATCGAGTATATTAAGTTTATCACATCCATACAATGTTGGCTAGGACAACCTCTTTTAAATAAGGTGTTGTTTGGTAAACTTAGAAATTAAGTGCTAAAAATAAGTATTGAATAATTTTTGTACTGAAAAGTTAAAAGTTAAATAATTTTAGTATTAAAAACTTTAAGAGCTTAATTATCATTGATTAAATATTAAATTTTCAAAAAAAAAATCAAATCTAAGAGATAAATTTAAATAATATAACTATATATTTTATAATAAATTATCATATAATTTGGTTTTAAATATTTTAAAATTTATTAATTATATCATTGTCAATGGGAAAGAATTACGATAATAAATATATATTATCAAAATAGTAAATTTTTTCTATTACTTAATCTATCAAGTAAAAATTTTCTACCTATAGGATTAAGTGATTTTTTGAAATTAAATGTTTAATAAGAAAAGGATATCAAACATACTTAATAAGTTAAGAACTTAAAAAAATTGTTATCAAACAATTTTTTTTAAAAAAGCCCTGAATATTTTAATTTTAAATGCTTAATATAATTATCAAACACTCTCTAAATTAGAGAATAAATTAGCCAACTAAGAAGTTCTCTTAAAACAAATGGCAAAAATATCACTAAAAGAAAATAATAAGGAGACACTATTCAATAATAGAAGGAGGTCAAGAAAATAAATACTTTTTCCGCTCCAAATTACTAGGTTTATTTTTTTTACCTCATATATTAAGAAATATTAGATAATTTTGTTAAAGTAATTATTTGTATTTAACTTTTTCTATTATATCCTTATATTAGCATTAAAATACAAGATATAAAAGAATAATCATCGTATTAAATAATATTAGAATTTGTTGTTTTCTACCATAAAATTAAAGACAATTAATATTATTAATAAATAAAATTATCAAACCATAAACATCAAAATTTTAAATTTTGTTTTAACTTTCAACAATTTCATTAAATGATTATTATTTATAAATATTGATAACCATGAAATTAAATAAGAGTAAAATAAAAAATAAAGTAATTCAATATTATTTATAAATATTAATAACTATGAAATTAAATAAGAATAAAATAAAAAATCAAGTAATTCAATACTTTCTTAAAAAAAAATCTGTTTAAATATTGGAATAATATACGGGAGTGGGTAAAATAATAATGCTAACGCAATAATGGATGAGAAAAACAGGTTGTGTTGACAGCAAGGAAGTTAGCAATACGGGGAGATCGACAAAGCAACTAACCAGATGACTGGCATGGATAATGAAGCGTCGAGTGCTTCAATTGTGGAAAGAAGGGCCATTTTCCTCGAGATAATTGGCACAAGAAAAAAAAAATGGTAGAAAAAAATATGGCGACGCCAAGAAGACACCACAGTAAAAAAGAACAGGATGGCTTGGCATCATTCTCTGTAATTCATTATGATAATGCAGTCGAAGAGGAAGACAATAAGAATGCTGTAGTAAATTGATATAGAATTTGAAACATCGGATAAAATTGATAAATATTCAAATTCTATTCAATTTTTTTATAAAAAAAAAGATAAAAATTTTCCAACTATGGCGCTCGCGCCGTGCAGGAGCATCTTCTATTATGTGGGTAGTTTTTATTTTTATGATAGAGCTCACTGCTCATGTGAGCGTGGCCAGACTATTGATGCTCCTTAATCCTGGATGGGTGGAGCATCACTTCACAGCTATAGATCTCTTGGTTCACCGTTGATGGGGATTTTTCCATCTTTGGCTGGACCATCTCCTGCAATTCAAGATAGCTTGGTTTTTAAGTTCAATCTGGCGAAGTTTGTATTGCACAGAAGACGTTTGAGAAAATGCATGAGAAATGAAGGAGTTAATGTCTTGAGAGCAGGGAGAAGAAGGATTTCCATCTCAAACGAAACAATATCTTCCATGTTTTTTTTGTTCACTTTATAAATTATTTGCAGTTTAATAGACTCAAAGCGCCAGGGGATGCTGAAGTGATAATAGAGTGTGTTCATTTGTTAAATGATAAAATTTTTAATCGTCTTATTATTTTATTTTTAAAAATTAAATTAATAGAAAGTAGAAAACAATTTCTTTGCAAAGATGGGGTAGGATTTTAAAGACTAAAACGCTACTGATATTAATATCATAATGCAACATTTTTTTTCTTGATGCAGGTTTTCTCACTGTACATTACAGGACAACTTGATGATGTGTTTTCTACAGAGCATAGAAAAGAGATTCTTCGTTACATATACTGTCATCAGGTAATGATTTATTTATATATGTATCATGTAAAAGAACTTAATAAGATATATATATTTTCACATTTTGGAGCTACCTTTTACTTGTAGAATGAAGATGGTGGATGGGGTATACACATTGAAGGTCACAGCACTATGTTTTGCACAGTTCTTAACTACATTTGTATGCGTATACTGGGTGAAGGACGTGATGGTGGCAAAGAAAATTCTTGTGAAAGAGGAAGAAAATGGATTCTTGATCATGGTGGTGCAACTGCCATATCCTCGTGGGGAAAGACTTGGCTTTCGGTATTTATCATATTAGCTTTTGGTGATATTGTCTCCCTTTTTTTTTTTTTTAATTATGGTGTTAATTAAACTTGACAGGGGTTTGAACTCTGTAAATTCAACTCCAGTATCACTGAGCTAAGGACTTATCGCTTAAAACAAAAAAAAAGTTAATGACTTATTGGAATAATATTGAATTTATAATTCCTTTTAGAGCATGTTGGCATCGCAGATAACTAATATTGCTTACTAAAATTGCAATATTTTCAAGTTTTGAGATATTTCTAATTATTCAAAACAAGTTGTTTAGCTAATTCATAAGTTATATGCAAAAGTTTCAAATTTCACATTTTTCCAAAACTAAGTTTTGACTCTCAAAACTCATATAAAAAAAATCTTCATGAATTAGCAGAAGTCTTTGCCCAAAAATAGCCATTTGCAATACCATGCCAAAACATGTCTTTAGGAGTATATATTAGTAGAATTGAATTTTGTTTCCCAGCTGATTCTGATTATATAACTTTGTATTGTTTTTTTTCTTTAATTAATTTTAGCTCTAAATATTTGAAATTTTTTCTACTCCAGATACTTGGTGTGTATGAATGGGATGGAAGTAACCCTATGCCTCCAGAGTTCTGGGTCTTTCCAGATTTTTTCCCCATGCATCCAGGTTTCACCTTTCAACTTTTATATATTTCGTTTTTCAATATTTCAAGTGTTAAAGATGAATAACTGGAGAAAATTGTTCTTCTGAAATGTTATCCAATTAGTATCTATAAAATTCACTATTTTTTGCCGCTGGAATATTAAATGAAACTATACGGACAGGAGACCTCCTGATGTTGATTTCAATTTTTTACTGCTGGCTTGTCTCCTTTAGAGATATGAGGATTTCGCTTCAAACACCATTATTTACAAAATACAATACAGTTATCTGGCATATATTAAATTTATCTCTACACCCTTATCTCTAGTTTGTTCTTACTTTCCTACCAAATACAATTATATATTCATTTGGCTGCAGCAAAAATGTTCTTTCACTGTCGGATCACTTACATGCCTATGTCGTACTTGTATGGGAAGAGGTTTGTTGGTCCAATCACACCTCTTATTTTACAAATAAGGGAAGAAATATATGATGAACCTTACCACAAGATCAATTGGAAGAGTGTGCGTCATTTATGTGCAAAGGTAAATCCAGATTAGTTCATTGTCCTATTATAGAATCAACGTGCAAGATTTTACAACTTTTTTTTTTCTTCAGGAACCTTGATTATATTGATTATTCAAAAACGTAGTTAGATTATACAGAATTAATTGTTATTGCAGGAGGACAACTACTATCCACATCCTATGGTACAAAAATTGATGTGGGATGCTCTTTACGCATTTAGTGAGCCTCTTTTAGCCCGTTGGCCCTTTAACAAGTTGAGAGAAATGGCTCTCAAAAGAACCATGGATCACATTCATTATGAAGATGAAAATAGTCGATATATTACTATTGGATGTGTTGAAAAGGTAACACACACACTTAGTGAAACTGCTATCATCTTTAGATTATGAGGTTGTCAATTCAAGTTGGAACTTTATTAACCATAAAAAAAAAAAAAAAATTGAAGAGAGAGATGGTAGGTGCATGGGTGTAATTTGCAAAAGGATGTTAAAAAAAAAAAAGATATTTAGTGAGAGATGGTGAATAAAAAAAATATTTATAAAAACAAGGTAATTAGAAAGGCGAACGTTGGAATTTAACGGTTGATTTCAATTTTCATCAAACAACATTTGGTCCACCATTAATGTTACTTCAATTGCATGCACGTGTGAGCACGCGCGCATATATATATATATATATATATAATATTTTTTTATTATATACTATATTTATTTTTATAAATTATATAAAATAAATGAATAATATTATTATTCTATATAATTGCGGATATAGAAGTAGATGATTTTCGGCAGTGGATAAATTTAATAAAAAACAATCTTGAATAATTTGCTAAAATTAACAAGTGGAGATTCACTGAATTGCAAAGATTCTTGTGAATCTCTGTAGTGGCAAAGAATTCTCTACTATGTAAAAATTCACGGGATTATAGAGATGTACACTGAAATATCTATTATGCCAGAGATTTTAGCATGTTGAAATCACTGCAGAAACAGAGTTTAATATTTTTAATCAACAACTCTATTAATACTCTTTTTTTTTTCTCTACTTAAAATCTATTTAAATGTATATATATTTCTTTATTTAAAAGAATATCTCTTAACCAAATAGGATTCAAATCATAAAATATATTTATTTAATATGGAATATATCTTAACTGTATTTATTTATTATATAATATAATATAATATCTATTTATAAATAATATATAAATAAATATATTAATATAATATATAGTAATATATATGAACTAATATAAATAATATATATAAAATAAAATATAATTATATCTTATATATAAAAAATAAAAAATAAATATAATATATATATATATATATATAAAATAATACCTAATATGTTTCAATTGCATGTACTAACGTGCAATTGAAACAACACTTGATTCGCAACTTTAAGTGCTAGACTAAATGTTGTTTGTGCACAACAAATGGAAACGGTCATTAAATCTCAACATCCACCGATTTAAGTGTCGAAAGTGCCACTTTGACTATCCCTCTTTCTTAAATAATTTTCAATTTTCTAATTGCCATGTTTTTATAAATATTTTTCACTCAACATCTTTCACTAAATATCTTTTTTTTTACACCCTTTTACAAATTACCCCAGTCCATGGATATGGTGAAAATATTTTTCCAGCACACACACATATATATCTATTCCTTTTTCATTTGAGATTATCTTCTTGTTGCAAACAAAACAGCCATTATGCATGCTTGCCTGTTGGGTTGAAGATCCTAATGGGGATGCCTTTAAGAAACATCTTGCTAGGGTTCCAGATTACATATGGATCGGAGAAGATGGGATAAAGATGCAGGTTGATACACTTTTTATACATGCATGTGGTTTTATATTTCAAATTAAGCACTTGATTTTTTCTTATCAATTAACTCGCAATTCTGTGGCTATAGAGACGATGCAAGTGCCATTGAACCAAAACTCATTGGTCACTTGATTATTTTAGTGATACTAAAGCATACAAAGTAATAAGTGCTACCAATGAGCTTTGACTTTAGTATTGAGCCGTCATCAGAATTGTCAAGTTGTGAGTTCGGAATCTGTTGGATCCTAATTAGGAAGGAAAAAAAAAAAAAAACGGTAACTAGTGCCGAGGTTATTTGCAGAGTTTTGGCAGTCAAGTATGGGATACAAGTTTTGGCCTCCAAGCTTTGATTGCCAGCAACTTTTCTGATGAAATAGGAAGTACACTTAAGGAAGGACACAACTTTATGAAGAATTCTCAGGTTTCTATATTGCTTCTTCCTTTTTTTTTTTTTCCTTGCTAAGCTTATAGCTTCTTCCTTGCGTCATCAATAATTAATACTCTTATGACATGTTATTGCTTTTTTAATTTATTTTGGCCTTCATTTCTTGATGCCCAATTCATATTTGAAAGGTAACTGAGAATCCTTCAGGCGACTTCAAAAGAATGTTTCGTCATATCTCCAAAGGAGCTTGGACTTTCTCGGATAAGGATCATGGATGGCAAGTTTCTGATTGCACAGCAGAAAGTCTGAAAGTAAATACGTATTCTTTTTGACTAATGCTTATTATTATATATAGCTTGAGCATTAAACCTTATGGTAAGTGCTATATTCATAGCTAAATTCTTGTGATCTCCAGTGTTGCCTACTTTTCTCAATGATGCCTCCTGAAATTGTTGGTGAAAAAATGGAATATCAGAAGCTATATGATGCTGTCAATGTCATAATTTCTCTTCAGGTAATTAAGGATTTGTTGCACTAAAAGAATGTTTTTCGGCAGGTAGTATAATAATTGAGTGTAGGCCACCAATAGTTAAAATCGAATCACTTCCCTTTCCCCTAGTAAAAAAGAAATGTTCATCAACCTTTACTGTATTGACTTACATTTGCTATTGGTTTCATAAGTTAATGTCCAGCATAACTTTTGTACATTACTGTAGAGTAAAAATGGTGGTGTGACAGCTTGGGAGCCAGCAGAAGCAGGACAATGGTTGGAGGTAACTATTTCAAGATATTGAATATAACCTTACAAACTTGCCCAAAAAGTTTCAGGGTGCAATGTAAAACCTATTTGTCTATTCATAATGAAATATCAGCTAGTCTGGTATTGTACTAGTCCAATATTTTGGTTGAAATGGTAGTTTACACGATATTATGATATACCAATTAACATGTGTTCATTCTTGAACTAGTGGCTCAATCCTGTGGAGTTTATGGAGGACCTTGTAATTGAGCATGAGTAAGTTTCTCCCATTATTTGCATTTGTTGCAAGTTAATAGTCTTAAAACCTTTTCTCTAGGCCAATTTGCTCTTTCATTTTAATCCGGATTTGAATCTTGGATACAAGACCAAGGCATAAATCCTAAATGCTTACACAAAGTATCGTTGTGTCCCTGAACTTGTTGGGAGGGAAATTAATCTCTATGTAGACGCACCAAAACTAGCTAGCTAGCTAGATTCTGTAAGTTCCCAGAGCTAATAAACTAGTGACGCTATAGGTATGTGGAGTGCACTTCATCATCAATCCAAGCTCTAGCGCTTTTCAAAAAGTTGTATCCTGATCACAGGAATAAAGAGATAGAAAAATTTATAGCAAATGCTGTGCAGTTCATTGAAGACATACAAAAACCTGATGGTTCATGGTATGTTTGATTTAATCATCTGTTGATGTTAGTGTATATACACCCACTCACACATAAACATATATAATACAGGTACGGAAACTGGGGGATATGCTTCACTTATGGTACATGGTTTGGGCTAGGAGGGTTAGCTGCTGCTGGCAAGACGTATGAAAATTGTCCGGCTATTCGTAAAGGTGTTGATTTTCTACTGACATCACAAAGAGATGATGGTGGATGGGCAGAGAGTTACCTTTCTTGCCCGAGGAAGGTAATCTATGCTTGGCTTTACATAATAGTTTGTTCGTTCTTTATTATATATATGTTGCAATGACATGTAGTTTGGTTCAATTTTTTTTAATACAGATGTATATTCCGTTTGAGGGAAATCAATCGAATTTGGTTCAGACTGCTTGGGCTATAATGGGTTTGATTCATGGAGGGCAGGTTGGTTTTACAGTAGTTCAAACTTAAATAATAATAAATTTCTTTCTAGATTGTATTGTTGTTGCTTCTCAAAGTTGTATCACCAACATTTTGTTTAAATAATAGGCGAAAAGAGATGCTACACCTCTTCATCGTGCTGCAAAGTTGTTAATTAATTCTCAGACAGAACTTGGTGATTTTCCTCAACAGGTATCTCATGCGTTTTAAATTGAAATAATTAAATAAAAAATTTTAATTAAGTGGGAATATGTTGAATGCCAAAATTGTGAAGCCAATGGCTGGTTTATGATGCTACCATTTCCATTTGCGGAACCAATAATGTTACTATTGGCACATATACTAACTGCTATGTTGATTTACTTACGTATATACGGCAGGAAGTCACAGGAGCGTTCTTCAAGAATTGCATGTTGCACTATGCATTATTTAGGATTACTTTTCCCATGTGGGCATTGGCAGAATACAGGCAGCATGTTCCATTGCCTTCCAACAATATCTGAATCAAGTCGAAGTTATACATATGTCGTCCAAAAAAAAGGGTTATACATGTGGTTTCATCAGTATAATAAATATATTCTGGTAGTTGTTGTTGGATGAATTAATGGATTCAGCACTTTTTAATATAGTCATAGTTGAAGCAATGACAAATGTATACACAAGTTGTTGAAAGAATAATGGCAGATAATAATGGTAGCTAAGCAAACTGTAATTTACGATTGGGTTCATTTGATATTGAATTTGGTACTACTTTTGCAACTCTGTTTGACTCATTTTTATCATTTTGAAATTTTTTTTATTCCTTGTGTTAAACCATGGTTTCAAAATATTTAAAAAGATTCAGCTTCTCCAAAATCATGGTTGATTTATAAATAAACTACGTTGAGAAGTATTTGTGCTTAAACTACAAACTAGCTCGGATGCTCTTAGATGTAATATCTTTCCTACCACTCTACAAGGCATATCTTAAGGATGGTATAAAAGATTTGACTTATGAGTCTGTTTATAATTTTTCTCAATTATTTACCGCTCGTTTTGTTTCTTCTATTCCTCGAATTAAGAATTCTGACTCATACGAGGTAGTTCACAAGGAAGGTGAATCCTTATGCCAATATCTTAAAAAAATTTAATAAAGTTGCTATACAAATAGATAACCCAAATTATGAAACTGTTATGCAGATATATATATATATATATATATATATATATATATATATATATATATATATATATATATATATATATATATATTTTTTTTTAATAGTAAAGTGAAAATATTATGGGATGGAGAGTTTAACACAAGGTAAGATATATTGA
>CATIWR010194310.1:0-15959 GCA_949677035.1 Omphalea diandra
CAGAGGAATTGCTGGTCTAAGTCGCACCCAAGACAAGCTAGCTCGTAACCGCGACTTTTAAGTGGTTAGTTGAACACAACAACTATATTTCTTGGACAACCAATGGATAAAGGACATGTGGACTAGCCATTACGCACAAAACGAGATTCTCTACCGCTGTTTCGAGCTTCTCAGTGCAAATTAGAAATTCATGACTGTGAAATGACAGTAGCGACCGCGACTTCTGCCTGACAACATTTAATGCAAAATCTGCCTAGCACAACTTGTAGATTTAGGATAGTTTTTGATTAGCATCTCTTTGGTCGATGTGACTATAAATACTCCACCAAACTGATGTAAATACATGAGAATTTAATTAATTGTAACCAAACTCTTGCCAATTTGTTACTCATTCTTTTACTCTTCTTTATGTATTGTTGATTATATGGTGTAAGCAATAAACACCTTTGTAAGTGGGTTGAGAGTTAGCCAACATTCTAAAACTCTTATAAGAGATTGAAGTGTGAGCCTATCCAAAACACTTATGAGAGGTTTTTGTGTGAGCCTAAAAATACAAGGTGTAAGGGTTTTATGTGAGTTATAAAACACAAGTTGTATAAGTTGGGTGTGAGCTTGAAAGCATCAGTTTAGTTTAGTGAAATAACCAATTGTGAAAAATTGGGGGGTGAATGTAGGGTTTGTTAATAGTCGAACCACTATAAACTTTTTGTGTTGATTATTCTCTTCTCGTTCTCAACCTTCTAAACACCTTAACCTTCTTCTTATTTTTTTTTAAATCAGCCACCAATTCAACCCCCCTTCTTGGTGCACTAGGCCAACAAGTGGTATCAGAGCCAAATCTCACTCCAAAGCTAAATTGTGTGAGTAAAGATCATTGTATAAGAAAGATTCCACACTCAAGTCAACCCATATTTTGATGGAGCAGACTATACCCATTAGAAGTATAGGATAGAAATCTATCTAGATAATAATATGATAGACCTGTAAGATATTGCTGCTAAGGAGTGGAAGCCGCCTACCAAAGTGGTGGATGGAAGTGAGGGGTTGATCCCTCGAGAGGAGTGGGTTAAGGCACATAAGAGATCTAATGGCAGGAATAAAAGACCATGGTAATCCTTTTAAGTTCTCTCTCAAGAGAAGAAATTAGAAGGGTCCAGCATTGCCTTACTACTCATGGTATTTGGAAGGTGTTGGAGAGCTATCATGAGGGCACCACCTTGGTGAAATCTAGCCGACTTGAGATGTATGTGATGGAGTGGGAGCTATTTATGATAAAGGAGGAAGAAAGCATCACAAACATGATAAATAGACTCCTTGCAATCATAATCAACATGAAGAAGTTTAGGAGAATTCTCACCAATCTTGAGGTAAATTCTAAAATTTTGAAATCTCTGCCTCTTGAAAAATTTGGTGCAATGGTGTGTAGTATCCAATAGTCCAACTTAGAGATAGGAAATGTCATAATAGGCAAACTCTTAACTCATGAGTTAGCCTTAAAGAAGGATGAATAAATGAAGAGAATGAGAAGTCAAGGAGAGAAATCTGAAAAACCAAAAAGGAGGACCTTGGCACTCAAGTCTTCATCAAAGGAGAAGGAAGTAGAAACAACCTCAAGTGAAGAGGAAAGTGGCAAAAAGGAGGAGGAGTTTGCAATATTTTCAAGAAGAACTAAGGAGCTAATTAAAAGAAGGAAAGAAAGAATAAACTTTTAAAAAATAACTCCAACTCCTAAAGAAAGATCAAATGATGTCACTTGCTATGAATGTGGCAAGCAAGGCCACATCAAATATGACTACCCCAAGTTGAAGAAGAAGAAGGAAAGGGACAAAGAAAAAAGAAAAAGCTTCAAAGCCACTTGAGATGATAACTCAAGTGAAGAAGATGAAGAGGTTGCAAACCTATGCTTCATGGCTTAAGAGGATTTATCTAATGAGGTAAGCTCTTCACCTCACTTTTATTCTGAATTTGATGAATTAGATGATATGGATGATGAGCTTTTAAAGACTCTCACCATGAAATTTGACAAATATAAGTCACAAATGAAAACTTATAAGAAGAAGTGCATTAAATTAGAAGATGAATTTAAATCCTTAAATAGTCTTGCAAGTGAATTAAGGGCTTCAAATAAAGAACTCAAGAAATCTATAGAGAGTCTATCTAAGTCATCTTCATCTCTAACTTAATTAAGAAAAGAAAATGACTCCTTGAAAGGTGAAGTCATTGAGCTTAGAAACTCTATTTTTATGTTCCATAAGGGTAAAAAAGCTTTAGATTTACTTATTGTATCACAAAGACCTCCCTTAGTTAGGCATGGTCTAGACTTTAATGGAGCCTCCTCTTCCAAACCTTTACTCACAACATTCATTAAGGTGTCAACACCTCAAACTTCAAGTATTAGGGTTGTTAGAAAGAAAAGTGCTGAAAGTACCAAACCACCATTGCCTAAGGGCAAAAAAAAAAAAAAAAAAAAACGTGCAATAAGGCTCAAGGCCTATTTCTAAGAAGGCCAATCACACCTATGTGTATAATAAAAGGCATGCTCATTTAAACATACATAAAAAATATAGTCCTACACATATTCATACATGTTCATGCTCACACACACATCATGTTGGTATGAAAAAATCTCCCACTCACACTAAAGCAATGCATTAGAGAAAGACAGATAGGTCTAAACTCCAATGCCACTATTGCATGAAATATGGACACATAAATGTTTATTGCTACATTTGGAAGGCACACCTCAAGTTGGAGGATCCTTAAAAACCTAATCCCCTAGGACCCAAGTATGTTTGGGTACCAAAGCAATGATAATTTACTTGTATTGTGTAGAGGTGTTTAGCAGCCACCAATGAAGCAAATGATTGGCATATGGATAACAGATGCTCAAAGCACATGATAGGCAATAGGAAGCCATTTATGGCCCTAAAGGAAAATGAGGGTGGCAATGTCACATTTGGAAATAATGCCAAAGGTAAGGTAATTGGCACCATTGGTAAGAATAGTTATTCTTTAATTAATGATGTTTTACTTATCGATGGCTTACAACATAACTTGCTTAGTGTAAGTCAATTATGTGACAAAGGTAATAAAACCACTTTTAACCCTAGAGAATGCTGAATTACCACTTTGGTGGATAAAAAGATAGTCTTCAAGGGTGAAAGGAAGTGCAATACCTATCTAATTGACTTGACAATTTGGTTAACTGATCCTTCAAGTGTCTTACGTCTCTTAGTAATAAAGCTTGGCTATGGCATAAAAGACTGGGACATGCTAGCATGGAACTCTTACAAAGCTTATCAAAGGGAAATCTAGTGGAAGGTCTTCCCAAGCTAAGGTTCTCTAGAGACAAGACATATGGTCCATGCTAAATAGGGAAGCAACATCAATCTTCCTTTAAAGCAAAGAACATTGTAAGTACATCTAGACCTGTTCAATTAATTCATATGGACTTGATAGGACTTGTTAGGAGTGCTAGCTTAGGTGGAAAAAATTATGCACTAGTCCTAGTTGATGATTACTTTAGGTTTACTTGGGTTTCGTTTCTAGCTCATAAGTATGATACTTTTGATGCTTCTAAAAGTTTAGCAAAAAGGATTCAAAGTGAAAAGGGTTACTTCCTTTCTTTAATAAGAAGTGACCATGGAAAAGAATTTTGAAATGAGTCTTTTGAATTTTATTGCCTAGAGAATGAGATTTTTCATAACTTTTTCACTCTTAGAACACCATAACAAAATGGTGTTGAAAAGAGGAAAAATAAGACATTAGTAGAGATGGCTAGAACTATGCTCAATGAGTATTCATTACCAAATTACTTTTAGGCCGAAGCTACCAATACTTCATGTTATATTGCAAATCAAGTTTTCGAAAGACCCATTCTTAATAAAACTTCTTATGAGCTATGGAATGGTAGAAAGGCTAATTTAGCATACCTAAGAGTTTTTGGATGTAAGTGCTATATCTTGAATACCAATGGTAATCTTGGAAAATTTGATTCAAAAACTAATGAAGGCATCTTCTTAGGTTATTCCACTACTAGGAAAGCCTATAGGGTCTTTAATAGAAGTTCAATGGTTGTTGAAGAGTCTATGAATATTGTGTTTGATGAATCTAGTAAGCTTGATCTTGAGAAAGGTTCTTTGGTTGATGATATTGCAAGTGATTTTGAGAAATTGGATTTGGAGGATACATCAAGAGAAAGGATGAGGACTATCATGAAAACAAATCATCAAGAGAAGATAAAGATCCTTAACATCAACAAATGAAATCACCAAACTAAGATCTTCCCAAAGATTGGAGATTTTCTAAGCATCACCCCAAGGACTTAATTATTTGTGATACTTCAAAGGGTGTAAGTACTTGATCTTAACTCAATGCTTTAGATAATAATTTTGCCTTTGTTTCTCAATTTAAGCTAAAATCTATTGATAAGGCTCTTGATGATGAGAGTTGGGTGATTGCTATGCAAGAGGAACACAACCAATTTGAGAGAAACAATGTGTGGAAACTTATTCCTAGGCCTAAGAAACACCTAATTATAGGTTGTAAATAGATGTTTAGGAATAAGTTAGATGAACAAGGATTCATCACTAGAAATAAGGCTAGACTGGTTGCTAAAGGTTACAACCAAGAGAAAGGTATTGACTATGATGAAACCTATGCCCCTGTAGCAAGGTTAATGGTCGTTAGGATTCTTTTGGCATATGCATGTCACTTGAATTTCAAACTATTTCAAATGGATGTCAAAAGTGCTTTTCTAAATGGTGTTATTGAGGAGGAAGTTTATGTTGAACAACCTCCTAGTTTTTAATCACATACTAAACTCCAAGAACTTGGTATGAAAGACTTAGTTTTTTTTCTTTTGCAAAATGATTTTGAAGAGGGGAAGGTTCACATAACTTTGTTTATCAAAAGGCATAATCATGATACATTAATAGTGCAAATTTATGTTGATGATATCATTTTTTGTGCTACGAATGAATCTCTTTGTCAGGATTTTGATAAATGTATGACTAGCGAATTTGAGATGAGCATGATGAGAGAGCTTAAGTTTTTCCCTGGTCTACAAATCAAGTAAACCAAAGAAAGGATCTTTATCAACCAAGCCAAATACATAAAGGACATTCTTAAGAAATTTGGTATGGAAGGATGTAAAGTAGCAAAAACACCAATAAGTGCTACCATTAAATTGGATAAGGACGAATCAGGTAAGTCAGTAGATGAGAAGAGATATCGAGGTATAATCGATTCTCTACTTTATCTCACCATTTCTATACCTGATATAATGTTTAGTGTATGCATGTGTGCTAGGTTTCAATCTTGTCCCAAAGAATCTCATTTGAATGCTGCTAAAAGGATTTTCAAATATCTATATGGCACATTATGTTTAGGTTTGTGGTATCCTACAGATTCTTCATTTAGCCTCGTAGGTTATTCGGATGTGGATTATGCTGGCAGTCTTCTAGATAGAAATAACACTTATAGAACTTACAAATTAATAGGATAAGTGTTTAGTTTTTTGGTTTAGCAAGAAACAAGTTTTTGTTGCCTTATCCACTACTGAAGCTGAATATGTAGCTGGGGGTTGTTGATGCACCCAAGTACTTTGGATGAAACAATAATTAAAGGATTATGGCAAAGCTGTTGACACATTCCCATCAAATGTGACAACCCTAGTGCAATAAAATCTTTCCAAAAATTCCATCCAACATTCTAGAAGTAAACATAAAGACATTAGGCTTCATTTCTTAGAGATCATGTCTAAAATGGTGATGTAGTATTAGAATTTATAGACACAAATCATCAACTTGTGAACATTTTCACAAAGCCTCTCAATGAAGAAAGGATGAACTTCATTAAGAGAGAATTGAGGATGCTTAATGGAAGCTCCCTAAAGTAAAATATGGATCTTTTTAGAATGCTTTTTGTATGTTACATAATTCCTTGATTGAATGATTACTATGGATGCTACATGTGATATTTATCTCTTTGGATGTCCTGATTTTGTGTGCAATTATGCCTTTCTATGCCAATTTACTTAAATTCAAATCAATATATCAAGTGGATCATAGCTTAGATAGTCAAGTCTTATCTTTTCTGACTTGTAATTCACCATTCCTTGGTTCACAATTGCAAATTACAGGTACTCCTCATTCGACTATCAACCATCAATTCGCGATCATGATTTTCAATCCCTACCGTGAATTTGTTCAAATTTTAAATCTTTTAACCATTGAACGTACCGTTTCCCAAGAATTTTTTATCCGTTACTCATATTTTTCAGAATTAGCCGTCGTGACTTATAAGTCGCGATTGCGACTTTGGGTAATTGCCATACATTTAAGTGATTTGATTGCCAACCGATTACACTCTTTCATTTAATTCATTTCTGACCATTTTTATTCATTTTCACACCCCTTTCTGGCCTATATAAACCCCTCAAAATAGTATTTATATTCATTCCTACCAAATATCTTCATCTTTATTCTTCCTTAATCTTAAAACCTTTATACCTTTCTTCATTCATAAATGGTCCCTAAGAAAGCTTTAAGAGCAGAGAAGGGAAAGGCAATGGCACAACCTTTTGGACCATCGACTCTACACTTAATGAAAGAGGAAAAGGATAAGTACAAAGTGAATGCTTCCAAGATAATCTTACCGAACAAAATCCCTTCCACTTTCCTTCTTGAGTCGCTAGGAATCAAAGATGAGATCCACACATTTCTTTCAAACTTGGGATGGAAATAAATTCATATTTCGTGATGAGCCTGAAAATGAGGAAATCGTATGAGAATTCATGTGTATTGTGACTCTAAGTTGAAGAGTGGAATCTCGTGTCAGTCAATACAAGTTAGTATTTCATGCTTTTGGAGACTTTTTTTCATCACTTTAGAACAACTGGCCAATCTGTTCAATCTTCAAGTTGGATATGACATTTCGTTCATCATCTTTGCTTTTAATGTCATATATTCTGAATTTTAGTTTGAAATTTCCATCGAGACCAAACATGACCCCAAAATCTCATTAGCCAAATACATCCGAACCCTCCCTTTTTGGTTACTTCATCGTATTATCACCTTTTCCATTAATGCAAGAGCTGATGGTAACGAAAAGGTATCCCAAAAGGATCTTGCTTTCCTTTTCTACCTTATCGAAAACAAACCTATACAAATGGGTCACTATCTTATAGATCAATTGATTCACATGAGAATCAAACCTAAGAGTCAGTTTTTTCTCCCTTCCTTTGACACTGCTATCTACCGTTACACGGGTGCTTTTAATGAGAAAAATGAAAAATTCCTCACTAAAAAACTTCTCCCTTTCTAAAATTTTCTATACCTCCCCTACCTCATCAATGCAAAAGCGATTGACCCTGACTCTTACACATACACTTTGGGTGCTTTTAGAGCCAAAAAGCTAAAGTCTTCCTAAGCCTCCAAAAGAAAAAGGTTTGCCATTAAAGAGGGAGCCTAACTTGTTCCACCTCCTAACCTAAGCCCAAAACCAAAATCTCTATTGCCTCCATTAACAAGAAGTTGGACAAGATGATGAGAACGCTAAAAAGACAATTTCTCCTCCTCTCCTACCTACACAGTAATTTGGTGGACTTGCAGGAGAAAGTAGGTGCTCTTTCCTGCCATCTTCTAGATTTTGAGGATTAGGAGGACACACCATAAAAGGAGGACAACCAAGTGGTTGAAGAGGGTGATGGAGCTGAAGGTGAAGGAAATAATGAAGAACAAGACAATTCTAGAGATGATGACAGTTCTCATATCTTTTAGTTTGTATTTAAGGTTTCTTTTTTTATTTTTAAGATCTTAATGTAAAGCTGCTAATCCCACAGTTTATTAAGTAAATAAAGATGTTTGGTTTGTAATTTATCGTCTCAATTGTTATGTGATTGCAACTTATATGTTATCTTTGTTGTTTTGGCTCTTTATGTTTACTCTTTCTCAATTTACGCACTTCTTTTACTTTATACTACTTACCCTCTTTTTGATCTTACCAAAGGGGGAGAAAATAACATTGAAAGAATATGAGCTTTATGCATAAGAAAAGCATAAGTTGAGGAGGCCCAATTTCTATCTTAGAATACTTAGAATTATTTGATCATTGTCTAAAATCTTTTGATTATTTGATCATTCACCATCCCAACTTCACAACTCATGAATTTGTTTTTCTTTAGGATCAATCTAAGTTGTCACAATAAAAAAGGGAGAGATTATTGGACTACATTGTTTAATCCTATGTCATAAGCCTTTTTTGATTTTTACAATAGAGATTGATCAGTTGGATGAAAATCAAAATCTCCATCTTTTAGAAGAACATCCAAAATCACAGTCGGTATCCCCTAAATCGTGATCGCGACTTTGCTATTAGGATGGATGAAGCTAGGGAAGAGGAATTTATGGGTGAATTCATAATTGTGACTCAACCAAAGGAGCATTGGTTGATTCATAGAAGAATTCGCGGTGGCTTTCACATTATAGGTCACGACCGTGAATTTCATAATGACAAAGGAGGGAACCAAAGGCACAACCATAACACACCAAGTGTCCATGACAATCGTTGGAAATAAAAAATCACAAAGGCAAACATTTGGTCATGACCATAACTCAAGAAGTTGTAGTTTTCTCACCAAATAGAGGAATTCACAATCTAAGTCATACCAAGATAAAGCTAGCTCGCGACCATGACTTTTAAGTAGTTGGTTGAACACAATGGCTGTATTTATTGGATAACTAATGGATAAAGGACATGTAGATTAGCCATTAGACACAGAACGGGGTTCTCTGCCGCCTAATCAGTGCAAATTGAAAATTTGCAATCGTGAAATGACAGTAGCGATCGCGACTTCTGCTTGACAAGTATTTAGTGCAAAATCTACCTAGCACAACTTAGAGATTTAAGGATAGTTTTGAGTAACATCTCTTTGGTAGATATAGGCGATAAATACTCCACCAAACTGATGTAAATGCATGAGAATTCAATTAATTGTAACTAAACTCATGCAAATTTGTTACTTATTCTTTTACTCTTCTTTATGTATTATTGATTGTTTGGTATGAGTAATAAACATTTTTGTAAGTAGGTTGAGAGTTTTCCTGGATTCTAAAACTCTTGTAAGAGGTTGAAGTGTCAACCTTTCCAAAACACTTGTGAGACGTTTTCATGTGAGCCTAAAAACACAAAGTGGAAGGGTTTTGTGTGAGCCATAAAACTGAAGTTGTATAAGTTGGGTGTGAGCTTGAAAACTCTAGTTTAGTTGAGTGAAATAACCAATTGTGAAGAATTGGGGAGTGGACGTAGGGTTTTTAATACCTGAACCACTCTAAAGTTTTTGTGTTGATTATTCTCTTCTCCTTCTCATCCTTTTAAACACCTTAACCTTCTTCTTAATTTTTTTTTAAATCAGCCACCAATTCAACCCTCCTTGGTGCACTAGGCCAACAATCTTCAAGTAGACTGATGTAAAATGACATCGATAACTTTTATCATTTCATTACCATATGGCCATGAAATCTCTTCAGTCTAACTTTTGAAGAGGTCTAGAGATATATTTCTCATAATTATATAAGGGCCAAATTCCTTCTCAATCATTCATATTCCTATATATGACCTACTCCATATCCAATATTAGTCTATATGAACATCTGGATAAAGATAATGTTGGACTATATCAAAACATGAAGTTCATCATATTGGAATATGTGATGATTTTAAGGTCAGAGGATTAAGTTAATACTATTGCATGAGAAACACTTATTACTATTAGACCATGTAGTGTTCTCACAGTGGGTTGGTCTAATACAATTTTTCTTGAAGATGTACCAATGTGTTTAATTTAATATCACAAATTCATGACTAATAAAGTATAGTAATCAATCAAACACATATTAGTCTTCATTCATTATTATCCCAACAATAATTTCTAACTAGGGATAATTTAGAATAAAATTGTTTTCACATAAAGGTTTTATTATCAAATCACATACTTGATGACATTAGATAGAATTAACTATTCATGAAATTTATAATTTAGTCATAAATAAAATATAAAAAGATATTTAATAAAATTATGGCATTATTAAGAAAATATCTATTACAAGCATTAGCCTAGGGCATATAACTAACAATTTTTAGGTTTCTAGGGGTGCATGATCATGTTTACCATGGTGCTCTTTTGCGATTAGCTTGTAGTAAAGAAAACACAACTGTATGTGTGCTTGATTCCTTTCATGGTCTTCTTTCACGCATGGCCATGTGCATGGCAATTGCTACATGTTTCTATCATTTCGATCTTTCTCCTCTAAAGCAGGCACAACTATGCTCATGGTTGTGCTTCATCTCTTTTTCTCACTTTATTCTACTTTCTTTAATTATTCAATTCTTTGCCTACAAACACAAAATATCTTTAACGAGGTTCAATTAAAGCAAAAATTAAGTATCAATTCATAAATTTAGAAGGAAATAACATGTTAATTATTAGAATTATGAGACTGAATAGAAGATGTTCATGGCTATTCTTAGGATTGATTTGATTATCATTTTTTTCTTTTTTCTTTTTCATTATGAACTAAATCTTTTAAGGTTAGGGTTGTAAATGGATCTTATATGACTCATGTTGGTCTTTTGTAATCTAAGTCATTTTGGTTTCATTCATTATCTATTAGTAATTGTTGAAGCTTTATGACATTGATTGGCTAGCTATTAATCACATTAGTGCATGAATTGATAATTAAAAGATACATTTTGCAGAATGGATCCTTCAATAATTCCTTTATTTTATTATAAGTTAAGGAACCATAATAAATCATTGCTAGCATTAGTGTCTTATTTAGTAAGGCAAATGCATGATGTCTAGCATTTGAGGTGAAGAGCATATAGCTTAACGTGTTTTTTTTATATCAATTACTACTCGAGAGGGATTAATTGATCATCATAGTGACTCAATAGTAGCACATGATGAATGAACCAATTAGATGAAGATTTGGAAGCCATGATGAATGAACCAATTACATTCTGACCTTCCATTTTGATCTTTGAATGTATGTTGAACTATTTCACTCTTCCTTGCATATTCATACACGTCTCAGGACAAGTACACATGGGTTTCTCAACCCAAACATAAAGGAAATGTTGTTTTATTCTCTCTAGGAAGGTTGGATGTACAACCCATAAAGTCATTTGTATAGATTAGTGGTTGGCTGTACAACCCTGTATACTTATATACAGCTGTTAGACACTAATCAACTTCCTCTTCTTTTAATCATTATCAAGTAATATTCCTTTTGCAAGTCATTTATAAGTCTAAAAAAATCTTACAATATAATGATTGCTAGTATAGCTGTAAACCTTAGCAAGTCATATCACTACATATTTTCATTCTTAAGCCATAACTTATCAGTATCTCATAAGAATAAATAATTCAAGAGTATACCTATCCTTTCATCAAAGTGTTCATTAACATAAACAACAATTCAATCTAATGAGTATACGTTTATACCATTTAACCAATTACATGTTTAAGTACCATTAGCTACTTACTTACCTTTGTCTCTAAGCCATTAAGCCATGGACAGTCTTGGTTTATTCCTAATATTATCTTTAGTGCCTCGATCAAATCATGGTGATAAAGTAACATTTTTATCTCTTTATGCATGTGTGCTCAACTAAAATATCATGACCTTTGCAAGTTGTTTCTATAATTACTTTTTTCTCGCAAATCTAAATGACCTAACTCATTTTTCACATAAAATAAACCTTTATGGGTACAACATATCTAAAATTCATCTTAAAATATACTTTGTATAATTTATGGTGAATTTTAGAAATTTGCCCTATTTTAGGTGTAATTATACATTAATTGGTCCTATAAACTTGGCCATATCTCAAAATGTAGGGGTACAATTGAAAAAAATTCTTAAAAGTGAATTAGTTAACATATAAATGAATATCTTTCATGTTTCACACATTCTCTAATTCAGCTTCTAAGGTCTTCCAAAGAAGTCGTCAGTCTCAAACTTTATCTGCATGAATAGGTTCAGGATCAGTCTTGATCAAAGAGCCATATATCTTAACACAAAATATTAAGCAAAAATGATTCATAGGAATTTATAAACCAAATAAACCTATAAATTTTATGTTTTTCACTTCACTAATTCCCACTTCTTACCTAAAAAATTATTGGAAAACATAACTAATAGCTGAGTAGGTTTCAATAAGAATCAATCCCAATCCAAAGATAATAACTCCTTACAAGCAACATATTGGACAAAACTATTTTATAGCCATTTATATGAGACATCACCCTATAACTTTTATGTTTTACACTTTCCTTAATTCCTTTTCATGCAATATGAAATTATGGGTGCAATAGTATGCTCTAATAACCAAACCGACACAATTAGCTTTTGTTTCTCTTATGCTTCAACTTCCATACATAAACTCTTCCTATGTTTACTCCACAATTCTTACTAATTATGCATGTTTAACATGTTATGGGGAAGGAATTTTATACAAAAAGAAGATTAAATCACTTACCTCTTTTTTCAAAACTAGAAAAGCTTAGGGTTTCTTCCTTGTTAGCTATCTTTTTTTTTTTTCTTCTTCTTCTTCTTCCTTCCTTTCTTTTTCTTCTTCCTTCCTTTCTTTATTCCTTTCTATTTCTTTTGCTACACCCCTTATGTTTTTTCCTCTATAATTTGATCCTAAAGGAAGAGAAATTCAATTTTTATACCTTTTCTAATGGGACAAAATTATGGTTGCTTATTACTATTGGTTGGAAGCTCAATTTTCCTCTTTAGTCATTCTTCTTCACTTCTTCATCACTTCTATCCATTTGGCGATCCCCATATGCTACTTATACTTTGAATAAGTTCTAAAACACCATTATTTAAGATATTAAATTTACATATAACATATGACAATTTGTTATGCAGCTATGCAAATACCATATTCATATTAAAATACCTCAAATGGCATAATGTAAATATTCATGCTTAAGTCATATGATGCATATATGTAATGTATTAGTATTAAAATGCAAATGAATTAGGTTGAAGATATTACAGACACATTTTTAAGACAACCATAAGTGCTACAATGACATGATTTCATTCCTAAAACACCAAGAAAGTTATATGTCATATAAAGGGACACCTCACTACACTAGAAAGGAACAAATGGCACAAGATCCTCACCGGGGGGCATCCCTGAGCTAGGACCATTAGCCAAAAGGGTTGAAACACTTTCAAAAGATTCAAGAACATTAGTAATTACTAATGATAACTACAAATGCTTGACCTACCCAGTACTTGCTTTAGAGCTATTGAAGCCCATGACACACTTGATACCTGTTAGAAAGCTGTTAGAGCTTAACTCATACCTACTGAAGAGATGCTAGAAGTTTTAGAACATGCTTGGTATCTACTAGGAAGCTGCTAGAGCCTAACAAGTAATTACTCAACAATTGATAGAAATGCCAGAACATGCTCAATACCTATTAGAAAGCAGCCAAAGCCCTACTAATACCTGATAGAGAGTTGTTGGAGATACCAGAATACTTGGTACCTGCTAGAAAGCTGTTAGGACAAATTCACGACCTACTAGAAAGTTGCTAAAATTTTCAATACCTATTAGAAAGTTGCTAAAACTTTTAATACCTCCTTGAGAGCTATTGAAAGCACACTAAATACACTAGTGCCTACTAGAAATCTACAAGGAAAAACTTTAGGACCTTCTCAAAGAGCTACTAAAGAATTATATCTTTTGGTATCCTTCCTAAGGTTTGACCTTGTTACATTACTTTGTCATATCTTGTTTAAATAGTCATTTGTAAAATATTGTTCTTCAAACCCTATAAAGTAGGGGAAAATTATGAGCACTAGATTTTGTTCCTAAGGATGCAAGCTTGATGATGAAAATCACTAGAGTTATTCCCAACATGTAAAAGGAATTATGAAAGGAAAAAGAACAAGGACTTAGGAAAACCCTAGATTAGGCCATTAAAATAAGTCTAAGCCGACAAAGCCAGTAACAAGCATTTTTAATTTACCAATCATGGCATTCATGTCCAAAAATTAATATGCATAAAGGTTAACTGATAATTCATACACAATCTAACATGTATCTAATGCACATATATGTTAACTAAAACATGTCTAAGGCTAATGACCATAAACTAACTCTTATCTACGTATATGTGCATGACACAAGGAGAGAGAGAGAGAAAGAGTTGGAATTTAGCCAACAACCTGTGCTTCATGTGTCTATATGCAAAACTTTATGCTCCAAAGTACCCAAACCTTATGCTTCGCTATCTAAAAAAATTACGATTTGGTGAATCATGACTCGATAAATAAAAATAAGAATCAAATTCAAATAGTAAAACCAATAATCAAATATTATTAGGATACATTACAAGTATAAGAATTAGGTATACAAGTGCAAATGCAATAAATTTATTTTATCGTCACCTTGTAAGGCAAATACTGTTATCGGGAATTCATGTGATTCAAGTGACATTGGATTTTACTAGCCAACATATAACAAGTGATTCATTTGATCAATAACATGTTCCATAATAAGACATATTGGTCCCTTTTCCAAGTGATTTGCAAGTCTTTGACAAGCCAGTCACGACATCCTTTTAGTTCCATATGCAAGTGTTAATCATAATGGTATACAAAGTAATCAATAAGATTATATAATTCTCACTTGACTTGTATTTACATGTATAATGTGATATAACATAATAGAATAAACCATACAATAAAATCATCGCACATACACATTAGAATCCAATTATGGCTTTTACTTACTTTTGATACTACCAACCTCTATGGTAGCTTTGAATGTCTCTCTTGGGCTTCCTCAATGTGTTGAGATCACAAAATTTAATACATATATCATTATAAAATGCCAAAATCAGTTTGCATGCATGGAATGCAATTATGGTCATGTTCCATGCAAGGGGACCTAGTATTTAAGTTTATTATTCTTGCATGGCAACCTAAGCTTATTGCACTCTCACAAAAATAACTTTAAATATATATTTCCAAATGAGTTTATTATTTTTTCTAAATAAACTAGACACATAGTGATATAACACAGTCAAAATTCAGATAAATATAAGGCTTATAAAAAATATGGTAAATTTTTTAATTCTGTTGTGTTTCAAAGTGATTATAGTCTAAGTAGGTATTTTATTCCTAGCCATATCTCAAATTTTACAATTCCAATTACAAAAAAGATTTATGAACAGTTACACAACACATGATGGAAAATTTTTCATGTTTTACACATTATCTAATTCAGCCTATAAGGGTGTCAAAATAAATGGCCAATCTTAGGGTGAGCAAGTTTCAACATATTGAGAATCAATCAAAATGAATGAGCAATATCTCATAAATCATGATATATTTTGCAAAAATATTTTAAAGGAATATAAGTTAGACATACATCTATAACTTTAAAGGAATATAAGTTACACATACTGTAACATCGCTAGCCACATTCATTGGCATTATCACATGAGCATATGCATTAGATAAATAATCATTTAGAAGCACCATTGCATTTGGGGACACTTGAACATATATGTAGTGTTTGTATAGTTGCATGGCAAATTGTTTTATGTTTTGTGCATATTATAGTATCATAAATAATGGTGTCTTAGAGCTTAATTAAAAGTATAAGGAGTATCTAGGAATTAGGAGATGGATGGATGGCTGGATGTGCTTAATGAGTGAAGAAGAGGGACTAAAAGCAAAACTTTTAACTTTCAACCAATAGGAAACCAGCCCCAATCTTTTGACTTATTTAAGATAAAAATATAGACCATTAGGGTCAGATTTTGAGGAAAAACCGAGAGGTATTGCAAAAAAAAAGAGAGAGAGAGAGAGAGAGAGAGCTAAGGAAGAAATAAAGGAAAGAAGAAGAAGAAGAAGAAGAAGAAG
>CATIWR010194315.1:0-26601 GCA_949677035.1 Omphalea diandra
TATAAATTAAATATAAATTTTAAATAAATTATATAATATTATAATAATATTACAAAATATAATATAATAATATTATTATAATAATATTAAAATATAAATAAAATTATATAATATATAATATTATAATAATAATATATTATAATATAAATTATAGAAATTATAATATTATATTATATTATATTATAATATAAATTATAATATTAATATAATATATAATAAATAATAGAAAAATATACTCTAATATTAATATATATATTAATATAATAAATAATATTAATATATTCTAATTTAATAGAATAATATAATAGAAATTAGAATATAATAAATAATTGAATAATATATTCTAATATAATAAATAATATTAATAGAATAATATTAAATAAATAACATTAAATATGAATAGAATAATATATTCTAATAGAATACAAATTTTAATATAATAATATTATTATAATATAATAAATAATAGAATAATATACTCCATTATAAATAATTTAAGAGAGCATCATTAAATATAATTTTTTTAAAAGAATAAGAGTTACCTTTTAAATTATTTTATTGAATTAATATATATAAGAGTATTTTTTTTATCAATTTTAAGTTAATTTTTTATTTTATTTCATTGCAAATAAATATAATTAACCTCAAATCATTTATTTTTATTTATATAATTTTAAATATAAATATAATTTAATATTTTTTAAATTAAATTTATTTATTTTATTCTATTAATAATCCTTCGAAACTCTTTATTAACGTTCAATCCTAACAGGCCTTAAAAGCGTGAGAATCAAAGGTTTGAAGTTTCTTTTTTTTTTTTATAAATCCCAACCTGAGAAGAGAGTATTTTATTTTTTTCTACATCCCATTTCCTGAAAAAGGTTTTTAAGTCAGAGATGACATGTCAGCATGCCACTAGTGCCAGCGCAAAAGACCAATCCCCGTATGTCTCGCTCCAAGACCGCTAAGACCATGATTGGCTGCCACGCCTTGCATACTCAGTCCGTTTTTGAACTGCAAAATATTCTTCGTTGTTATTAAAATATATATACTCAATATTGTAAATTTATTTAATTAAATTTGATAGTTAAAAATTAAAATAATAAATACCTCTAAATATAATATGGAATATATAATTTATATTTAATAAAAATATAGTAATATTTAAATATAAATAATTATAATGCAGTATTAATTTTATCTGAATAATTAATTTTTTGTATTTTATTTTTTAACTAATATGGTATATAATTTTTTTCTATAATTATTGTAATAAAAAATCTTACTCCGATGCTGTTAAGTTTTACACATAAAAATAAATAAATATAAATATTTTTAAAAAATAATACTATAATATTAAAATACGAGATTACAGCAGAAAAATATATAAATGCGAGATATTTTTACCATATATAGTATAAAAACAAAGAAGAAAATTTTAAATAAACAAAAAGTTTCAGACAAGAAAAAAAAATTAGTTTAATTTATTTTAATTAATAATAAGGGAAAAGGAGGGGAGGAGGACTGAGAAGAAATTACTTTTCCTTCGTCTTCTCTCCACGCTTTGACAAAATGGGCGGCTAGAGAATTATGCGCATATTAGAACTCTCTCTTCTTTCTCTTTTATTATTCATATTCATTGTCAAACATACGTTCTCACGACACCAAACACTTCTTCCTTTCTTTTTACGTTGTCGTATGTTTCCTCTCTCTCTTTCACCTCTATCTTAACGTTTCCGATCGTTTGAATTTGATTCTGGGTTTTGGTGTGTGATGTGCGGATCTTGTGATTCTTGGATAATAATTGTCAGCTTTTTTTTTTCAATTTTATTAGCACAACTGGGATGCTTTTTATTTTCTTTTCAGGTAGTGTGTTATGGCAATTAATGCGTTGCTTTTTTCTTAAATTTGGAGTTGAAAAGTTTTTATATATATATATATATATATATATATATATGCAGAGCTTTCAGCTTAGGCTTTGCCATTTCTCACTCTCTTGTAGGTGGTTTTCCAGTTTCATTTTGAGATGGGTTGTTTTGAATCTTGTCAATTTTGAGTTTTTTTCCCCCTGTTATTCTCTTATTGGGTTTTGTTTATTTGTAAGAAAAATGATGGCTTTTTTTTTTTTAAAAAAAAAAAACCTGGGCAGACATGCCCTGGCAAATTATTATAATTCCAAGAAATTTGAGCCTTTTCTTTTCCCTGCTCCCCACCGATGGCTTCGATGATCTCTTTGGATCTTCAAACTCTCCTTCCCTCGCTGCCTCTTTTTTTTTTTTTTTCCCCCCTCTCTCATTATTGGAATTTGAATTTTGAGTTTTTTTTTTTTGAGTTGTTTCTGTTGTAAAAAAAAAATGATACTTTTTAGTATTTTTAACCTTTTGCCTTTCTGTTCTTCTTCTATACATTGCTTATAAAGGGCCCAACCAGACTCTCTTTTGGTTTTGATGTTACCTTTTCATGTTTGCATTTTTTTTTTTTAAAATGTGGTTCTATTTTGTCTCTTATTTGTTATCATTATTTCCATTTCTAATTCTGAAATAATGGTTGCTAATTGCATTTTGTTTTATTGCAGCAAACTGGAGCAGAAAAGAGTAAAATAGAAGGGATTTCTTGGTTGATCGTTGGATACAGAAGCAGAATTCTGAATTCTGTTGTAGATTTTAGCATTGAAGAGATTTCTCCAGATGCTAAATATTGGCAGGAACAGAAATCAGCCAAGACCCAACAGATCTATGCCACTTGGAGGTATGTTTTTCCTTTACATTCGGATATTGATATAAATTTTTACGGTCTACGTTCAGTTGTCTGGTGGACTTTCTTGATTTTCAATATATTGCTCCACTAATGTGAAAATTACAGTTATTCTTAGGATTTATTTATTTATTATTATTATTTTTTTGGCTTTGTACCTCTTTTGTTTGCAGGCTTGGATTATGCAGACCCTAAAAGAAAGGGTAATTTTGTAGGAAAGATTCTTTTGGCTGCCGCCCTCACAGCCTTATGCATTATTATGCTCAAGCAATCACCATCCTTTAGCACCCCAAGTCTGGTATATCGTTGACCTTATTTTCAATTTTCTTGTATTGACTAGGTACCCTGTTTTAATAAAGATAGCTTCAATATTGCAAATCAAATTTGGATTGCATAGGCTTAGCCTGTTCGAATAATTATATCTCGTTTTGTTTGAACTTGCAGAGTTGGCAATTAAAGTATAAGAGCATTTTATTAGCCCCTAATATGTGCAGGGCACTCCCATGCATGAGTGTCATGCTACTTCCTTTAAAGTCCTGGTTAAGGGCAATTTGTTGCTATTTTTTCTGCAAATATATGCTCATAAATAGATGGCTATGATATACAATTACATTTTGGGTACTTGCTGCCTTGTGATCTTCTCAAATGTGGAATTGATTGTCCATTTTTTTAAAGCTTCAATTGCTGGAGAACAATTCTATAGATTTATAGTATATGGTATTAGTTTTGATAAACTTGAGTTCAGTTTAATTATTCCAAAGACGTTGGAAAAGGGATATGAAAAATTGGGCCTATGTCAAATGAGATTCTATTAAATTTCTTTTTTCTTTTTCTTCTCATGCCTTGGTTAGTTTGTTCTCACAACAATTTATTTGGAGTCCGATGAAAGTTTTATATCATGTTTTTGCATTTTTTTGGTTTGTGTTATTACCAGTTTTCTGTACATGAAGAAGGGGTGACTCATGTCCTAGTGACCGGTGGTGCTGGTTACATCGGCTCTCATGCTTCATTGAGACTTCTAAAGGATGGTTACAGGGTAACCATAGTGGTATGAGCTTCTCATGCAGTGCAATAATTCCTTGTTTGTATCAATTATACATCAAGTGTTGATTGCTGTGGTTTTATAAAGATAAGGCTTTTCTTACTTTTGACAGGATAATCTCTCACGTGGAAATCTAGGTGCAGTAAAAGTTCTAAAAGAACTATTTCCTGAACCTGGGAGACTCCAGTTCATCTATACTGACTTGGGGGATCCAAAAGCCGTATCCTTCTTGTGCCTGTTTATTGTAGTGTGTGTGTATATCTATATATATATATATATATATATAGAGAGAGAGAGAGAGAGAGAGAGAGTGGACAGCAAAACTTGGACGCTACAACTTGTCTCCTTCACTGAAATTTCAGGTTAATAAAATATTTTCAGAAAATGCATTTGATGCTGTAATGCATTTTGCTGCTGTTGCGTATGTTGGGGAAAGCACCATGGATCCTCTTAAGTAAGTTTTTCTTTTTTGGTAACTTGGAGCTAAATTGTGTTCTCTTTTTGCTTGTGGCAATTTGTATGTCGTGATGGCAGCAATAATGGAAATGTGTCACTGAAATTTTAGTTTTAGATCAGAACTTTTTACAAAAACTAAATACTGATGTTTGAATGCTGAAAATGCAGCTCACATTTTTACTGGGTTAACATCTCAGTGCTGTTCCTATGCGTATTAGAAACCATTACTTTTTGAAGAAAAAAATGAGGTTATAATAATAGAGAAGCAAATGGCCTCTGATTCTGTTAATGGCTGTATTTGGATTGGTTGAAATCAAATTACAGAAGTACACACTTAAGCCTCTGGTTGGTAAACCTACACTCAGAGACTGAATCTTTTTTGAAATATGCTTGAAAAATTGAAAAACTTGAAGTATTAGCATTTTCATCATTATCATTATCATCTTGAGCCTGTTCCTTCCTGTTTTTGATCTCCAATAATATATTATCACAGATTAGCAGGCAATACTATTTCTTTCAGCATGACCCTGTTAATATCTATAATGCCTATCGGTAAACATCATGTGCAATAATTTAGGAAAACGTAAGTTGATGGGGACTTCTTGACTGAATCCTGCAATTTGTGCTCTTAACTCTCAGAATAACTGCAAAATGTTTCAGAAGCTATGCAACATAGAAAAGTTAGCTTTTGATATTGCAAAGACGAAGCTCAAATCTGGAGATGTACTATGCCATATTTTGTAGTTTTGAATCATCTTCAATTAAACAATAGATGCTTTATCATCCTAACTAATATCCTCCATTATCCATCTCTAATAATCTTGTTTTGAAGGTACTATCATAACATTACATCAAATACTTTGGTAGTACTGGAGTCAATGGCTGCACATGATGTGAAGACTTTGATATATTCAAGTACATGTGCAACATATGGGGAGCCCGAGAAGATGCCTATTTCTGAAAACACTCCACAGGTTAATACCTGAGAGACTTGGTTATTTATAAGTCAGTCTGATTTATACGTTTGTTTAGATGAATTCCTATATGTGTAGAATGTTTTAGAGTGGCATGCTTAGACTTTGTATGAATGTTATTGCTAGATGATTTATCTATATTTCTCCATCTCAGGTCCCGATTAATCCATATGGAAAAGCTAAGAAGATGGCAGAAGATATCATCTTGGATTTTTCAAAGAATTCTGACATGTCAGTTATGATACTAAGGTTGGTGTTCCATTTATTAGAAGCATTGTCATTGTAACTATTTTCCTTCAAATTTTTAATCTTTTTGTTGGTTATTTTCTTATTGCTTATTGTCATTAAATTCTTTATAAAAAATCTTTCATTCAATTATCTACATGTATATTTTGATAATTTCAGTTTATTATTTTTGTTCATTTCGTGGGTGCAACAATTGCATTAAGAAAATGAGAATTTGCACCTTGATTCCAAAATAAATCTACACACAACTAGAGATCGAGCTGGCTTTGAAGCCATTAAGCACTGTTCATGCCATGAAATAACTTTCTTGTCGTGGATTATGCCACTTGTTATATTTGAAATCATCCCATACTTCTGGGTGACTATGAAAGTGTACATCAATGGTATTCTCAGCATCATGAGAAATTTGTCTAAATAATATCTACCATTGTCTCAGATTTTGTTAAACCTGGATTTGGAAGAAATTCTTTGCCGTCTCCACTACAAAACATATGCCAAATGGCATAAATCAGGATAACTTATTGCATGAAGAAAGATATGATTTATTTATTATTTCTTTTTCTAAGAATTATTTAAAAGGGAAATAAATTTTTAGCATTTCTTTCAGGGTTTGGTCATGCTACTAGTATTGTTTGTGCAAAAATTAATTAATAGTAGAGGTGCATTTCTTTCACAGCATTCTGGAAAGTTTTTGTGTGAGATTGTTTGACTTAAATAGTACTGTTTCTGTGCTTCTAGTTTGTGGTGCCTTTTGCTGTTTAATTAACCAAAATGCAGCTTTTTCCAAACAGCTCTTATCTGCCACGCAACCTAGAGTATGTGCAGGCCAAATTTTAGGATGTGCACTTATAATTTCGGACGGAAACTGCTAGTAATAGCTTATAGGGCACCGAAAAATGGTCGTCTCATCTTAATTTCAACATTGTGAAAGATGGGGCTTTGAGCACATATGTAATAGTTCGAAGTTAAACTTCTCTCTCACATGTACACACACTGTTCTGCTTTGGTATTTGACAGTTTAATATTGAGAAGTTGTCTCTCGCAGTTGTATTGATTGGTGCATCTTGTTTGTGATTGAATTTCAGATACTTTAATGTAATTGGTTCAGATCCAGATGGCAGATTAGGTGAGGCTCCCAGGCCTGAACTGCGCGAGCATGGACGAATTTCTGGTGCTTGTTTTGATGCTGCTCGTAGTATTATTACAGGGCTGAAGGTATGCATATTTATGTTTCCTTGACTTTTGTCCTTCACATTAAAAATAATTTGTTATTTTTATGTTTCTGAAATCCTTAATGAAATTGTGGATTTCTCCATTTGAAATATGGGAAAATAAAAAAAAAAATTGATTGCTGTCCATGACTCCTTGGCCATTGATGTCATTTTGACTTGCAGATTCTTAACAATTTTGTAGATCTCTTTTTTGGTTTTACGTTCTGATGTGTAGCAACTGCTGTTTGGTTGTTGATGCCTTTTTGTTTGCAGAACATTGATGAATCCCTGTTTGTCAAAATATATTGTTGGCTCCCACACAGTGCACTCTCACATGCTTATCATATGCGTGTTCTTTAACTGCATAATTGGTTGAATGAAATGATAGTTTCTGGATAGTGGGATATCTGATGAGTTTTTTTTAAGCGAGTCTTTTAGTAATATTCACAAGGCAAGGGTAGTACTTAGTATAATACTTTGGGGTTGCTTCAGCTCTTGGACTTCCGACATCAGCCAGCTTCCATATATTAACTATCAGATTTTTCAGTGGAAAATGTATCTCATTGTTTGTGCATTCTGATAAGTGAAATTCCTAATTGCATCTTTTTGGCGGTTTACATTCCTTTGCAGGTGAAAGGAACAGACTACAAGACACATGATGGCACTTGCATTCGAGATTATATTGATGTTACTGATCTTGTTGATGCTCATGTGAAAGCTCTTGAGAAGGCAGTGCCTGGTAAAGTTGGAATCTACAATGTTGGCACTGGAAAAGGTGGGGTACGCAGCCTGAATTTAAAGTGATTTTTTTTAAAAATTTATTCTTTTCCTTCTATTTTAGTAATTCTTTTCCTGGTTCCTGTTACCAGGTAGATCTGTCAAGGAATTTGTGGAGGCATGCAAGAAGGCAACTGGTGTTAACATCAAAGTTGACTATTTACCTCGCCGACCTGGTGACTATGCTGAAGTTTATAGCGATCCGACCAAGATTAGGAATGAGTTGAACTGGACAGCACAATACACTGATCTTGACAAGAGCTTACAGATTGCATGGAGATGGCAAAAGTCACATAGAAATGGGTATGGAACAGCTTTGGTGATGGCTGCTTGAGACAATGAAAGCTGTCCATAGCAGAAATTTAACATAGAACCCCCCATTAAAGCAAGGCTGGCTCTCAGCTGTGCTTCTAGTCTTTTAGAAGAGGAAGGGGTCTGAAAAGGGAAATTTTTTCACTATCTAATATATATAGTGGTAGAAGTAGCCAATTCATTACATGTATCGAACAGATAATAGTTTAATAATATTATATGCCCAGTTCGCTGAGGCGCAGCTATAATTTTATTCTTTTCATTCATTAAGTAAAATATTTTTTATTTAGAATTTTTTGTGCTTATTAATTCTTTTCAGAATTTTTATTTAAGCCTATCATAAAGTTCATGAAATAAAAATTTTTTTTTCATGATCACTTAATTTTTTTTTCTGCATTGGTCATTGTTTTTATAGAAATAAACATGAACTAAATGCTTTGTTCCAAAAAAAGAAAAAGAAAATAAAAATCAAGTACAAGATTGATTGTGATGCTGGTCTGCCTGTAGCGATCAATCAGCAATGGTGGGTAGGATCCAAGGGGCAAAAGTATGAATGATTTCGTGGCAAAATTCTTGTGCAGTTACTTAAGTGGCAAAGGCATATTCTCTTCAAAAAGCTATCAAATTCTCCATCGTTGAAAGCTCTTCAAAAAGCTATCAAATTCTCCATCGTTGAAAGCTCCCTAATGTTGTTACTAAATCTAATGCCTTACGAAAAGGATTCTCTGATTGAGCTTATGACCATTCTGCAGGATGGAATGATCATAATTAGTATTAGTGGAAATGTGAATTTAGTGGCAGATTGATCGTCAAATTTGGCTTTTGAGTTGGAAAGGTTTGCGAAGAAATATTGATTGATTGCAGCTCAAAGATAAGGACGTTTCTCTTATATTCATAAACACTAACTCGATCATTACAGTTGATACGAACAAGGTTGGTTGAATCCTACCCGTATGTAAAACACAAGTCCCAATCTTTAATTCAAAAATAAGATATATCTTTAAATCCCAACTAGATCTCTATAAAATTTATTTATAGCAACCTATATTATAAAAATTTAAGTAGTGTTAATCTCAATCCTAAATTAACAAAATAATTTAAGACTCAGATTAAACAAATTTGTGAAATTATTAAACCCTCGCTGAATAATCTCACTAAGTCCTATAAAAAACTCAACAAGAGAATTTAATCTCATAAAATAGCTATTACCAAAGAATAATGTCTATCTTCATTGATGTATGAATATGGGCTATTTATAGCCTTACAATTGTTCAAAAAAATCCTAAAAAATTCAGTTTATGATGCTTGGTCAAATTCTAACTTCCTAATTCACTAAAGAAAAGAAATCCTAAACTAATAAGTAAAACTAAAAGAAACATTAAGGTTGACCAACAAAATTTGACAAAGGTATTTTTCCTAGCTAGAGAACTATAAAGGAAGTTCCTTACACAAGTAAACAACTAACAAAAAGATCCTACAAAGATATGGAGAATGTATTAGGCCAATAGAGGAAATCTTCAGAAAAATAAGAAAATCTTGCCAATTAAGCATAATCTTGTAAGATCCTTGACTTTATAACCAATATTCTTAGCTTACACATTTTGGGCCCCCAATTTAGTGTCTTGGCCGAATGCTAAGGGGTCTTGGACCTCTCCAATTAGGTGCTCGCTTTGAAGAGTCCAAGCTTGCATCTCCATGTAGTTGGGTTTCATGCATCCTTTACTCTTCTTAGGCCAATCCAAGTGTAATTCCCCTTTGCATGAAAGCTCCAATTGTATCCTTAAATTTCTGTTGCCTTCCTCTTGTGATTGGGTTTTGAAATTGAAGTGGATCCTTTACAAGTTTGCCTTGGACGTTTGCATCAACAGTTTTGTTCAAGCCTCGCCTATTGCTTAATTCTATAGTTTTCCTTATTTTGCTTTTCTAGTAATAAGTGAATATCTTCATTTGGTTTTTGAATTACATACACACACACACACGTGGAAATATTTATAATAATTGATGTTATAAAGGGGCAATTTACCCCACTAGTCACTTAAATATGAGTGAAATTCTATTATGGTCATATAAATTTGATTTTACGCAATTGAATCACTTAATTATAAATAATATTTCAATTAATTATTTTAGACCTAATTAACAACTTCTAGTGACAAAAGTAACATGTGATAATATTTTAAAGAATTAAAATTCTAATGTAAATAAAGTTAGTTGATGTGGCATGACAACTAAGATGATGACATGTCATTTTACCATGTCAGCAAATGGCCCCCCTCTCACTTAACTTAACCCAACTCAAAATTAGTAAACCTAATCTAGTTCCCAATCACACTTAACCTAATTCACAAATTAACCCTCAGTAACTTACCCACTCCCTGCTCTCACTTACTTTGTCATTCTCTCTCGATATTATCTCTCTCTTGGCTCTTTCTGACTGAACCTTAAAATCCAATTTGGGGGTCTTACATTTAAAGATTTTTAACCTTAAATTACGGGTAAGAATAACTCATATTGGTGCCAAGAAAGAAGAAAGTGACCATATTAAAGCATTTTAAGATAAAACCTATTGTGTAGAGGGAAAAATTTCATGGGTAAAATTTGATTGAGAAGATACTATGCATGAGGTATAAGCAATTGACTGGGTATGTAGACTAGCGAATGGAGATGCACCACATTATGGTATGTAACCCTAATTTGGTGTACTGGGTTTAAGGTTAAGTGAAAAGAATGTTATTTTGGAACGATTACATATTGTTACGAGTTTTTAGTTTGATGGATGCATGTAGGTGATCGTATATAAAAAGGGATTTTCTTTTTGAAATGTATGTAGGTGACCATAGAAAAAGGGATTTTCTTTTCGCAGTGCATGCAGGTGACAAGATAGAAAAAAAGGGCTTTTCTTTTCAAAATTCATATAGGTGATAGTATTGTTTATTCTCTCAATGTATAAAGTAATATGAGAAATTTATTTTTTATTTCTTTGTTATAGTAAAAAATAATATTTCAAGTTAATATTTTGTTATCTTAATTTCTTGTTAACTGAAAATTGTACACTAACTGCTTTGATTTAAGATGTGTAAAATATAATGGTTGGTATTTATTGCCATATTTTTTTTTCCATGTGTTAGAGGTTGTCTTAAAATCTGTTTGAGCTATGTTTTCTTTATTCTGTTTATGTCTCTTTTTTTTTTTTATGACTTTATTATATTTATGTTATTGGCATTTTGTTGTCTCTATTGTGTTTATTTTTGTTAATGTTGACAAAGGTTATGAGTATTTTAGTTATAAATGCTTCGTAGTGGAGGAGTGAGATATTTTGATTTTTATAGTCCAGATAAGTTGTTAATGATAGAAATTAATAGAATGGGAAGTAAGTATAATTTAAGAGGGGAATTAGCTTACTATTAGAAGTAAGTGCAATTTAAAAGGCCAATTAGCCTACTATTAGCATGAGTCTTCTCATTCTAATGTCATGCATAAATTAGAAATAGATGGTAATGTTTTACAAATGGGTTTTAGTGTTGGTGGTAGTAGAGTTATGTGTATCTATGTAAAGGATGTTGGACAAGAAGTTCATGACCGACTCTATCTTTATGATATTGTTATTGGGAACAATGGTTTTGCATTGGGTGAAGTGTCAGTTAGTGCAAAAGAAAATGATTGTGTTAGTGAAAGAGAGGTTGGTGAAAGTGATGAATGTCTTGAAGATGAGGATTACGCTATTAATCCTGACACCCAATTCCATGACAGTGACAATGATGTAGAGGATGATGATAGGTTATTTGAAAAGTATGTTGATAGAGATGTAAAAAAAGATAAGTACATAAAAAAAATAAGGCAAACTAGTGAGACAAGTAAGACTAATATGGAAGATATAGATGATTGTAATGACTCATTTTATGCTCCATTTGATGAACTGTCAAGTGCATTTGACATTGACACTAATCGAGATAATAGGGTTAGAAAGGATAAGTATCATGAGTTTGTGAAAGAAAGGGAAATGAGAAGTCCTGATTTGAGTGTTGGTATGAAATTTAAATCCTTTGAGCAATTTAAGGAAACTATTAGGATGTGGTCCATAATTAAAAATGTATAGCCATTGCATTAACCGTATAAGTTGATATGAATTTTGGCATAAAAGTGAAGAGCCGTAATTTAGGCCACCTCATAAACCCGAGCATAAGAAGAAAAGTATAAAGGCCAAGTTGAGAAGATTAGAACTTGAAGAAGTTGAGAATGTAGCTAAAAACAATAGAGTATTTAAGAAGGGCAACATCATTACATGCATAATATATAGAGAAGCTGGACATAATAGAAGGAGGTATGAAGAAGAGGAGGTAGCAGTTGCTAAAGCTAAAGCTTAGTTGGAAAGAGCAAACAAACAACAAGTAAGCTCAATCAATTAACCTGGAAATTTTTTTCATAACAAGTTAAACTTTATTATCATTATTATCCATTGTAGATAAGGAGTCAATCTAAATAGCATCAACATACTACTGCCTTTAACAAACATTTACAACCACTAGTTTGAATCAATCTAATGCCTTGCACTATTAAATGGATGCTAAATGTAAACGATTGTTATATATTTATCATTCTCTAACACATTTTCACATATTTATGTCTTCATCATTCTCTAATAATTGTGTAAACATACATTTATAAGGTAACATGCAAACTATAAATGATTATATCTTTAATCAGTTAATGAATGTTAGTGAAAGTTTTAGGGCTAGATCACTAGATTTAGAGAATCACTATCAGTCATACATTTTCCAACTATCATAGGTGTTGGCCCTTGAGCACCAAGAAGGGAGCGTTAAATTGGTAGGGAATTTAAAACTTTGAAGAGAAGGTGAAAAATATGGAAATAAAAGAAGTGAGAGAAGAAATGAACACACAATATTTTATAGTGGTTCAGGGTGTTAATGAACCCTACATCCACGCCCCAATTCTTCATAGTTGGGTGTCCCACTAACACTAAATGGTGTTTTCAAGCTCACACCAAACTTATACACTTTATGTTTTATGGCTCACACACAATCTTACAACTTGTATTTTAAGGCTTACACAAAAACCTCTATAGTGTTTTCCCAAAGGCTCACATTTAACCTATTACAAGAGTTTTTTCAACTAGTCTAACTTTGAAACCCAATAACAATGGTGTTTATTGCTCACACTCACCAATATCAACTCACGTACAAAGAATTAAAGGTTGAGAAATAAAATTACAAGAGTTTGTCTATATTCAATGCTATTCTCTTGCATTCATGTCTATTTGGTGAAGTATTTATAGGTCATAATCACCAAAGAGACGTTACAAATACACTATATTTAAATCTTCAAGTTGTGCTAGGTAAATCTTGTATTAAATGCCTGTCAGACATCGATTGTGGTCATGATTGAGAAATTGCAATTGCGATTTCACATCTTACACTAAAAGAGTTGAAATCATGGTAGAGAACCCAATTTGTATCTAACGGTTAGTCCACATGGCAGGTTATCATTGGTCCTCCAAGAAAATAGTTATTGCATTCTTCCAACCAATCAAAAGTCGTGGTCGTGATCTACTTTCTTCTTAGACACGACTGGCACTGCGAATCTGTTTGTTTGATAAGGAAAAATTTCTTTAGCAGATCAGAGTCTTGAAGGCTATTTCACCCTTGCAAATTTTGATATATTAACAGTTATCTTGGACACTTAGCAAGCTCTGGTCATGGACGCGATTCCCTCAAAGGAACTCTAAAATTCGTGATCGCAATTCCTAATGCAAAGTTTACCGCAAATTCAACTGTTTGGTTTTCATTCTTCTCTTGCTTAGGTTGCAACAATGATTTCTTCAGAAAATTCATCTGGACCAAAGTCATCCATTCTTCTTGCAATGTCACGGTCATGAATTAGAAGTTCTTGTCTGCGAATTAGGATGTCTTTCATAATGCTTAAGACTTAGAGTTTCATCCAACTTTTAATGCATACCTATCTTAGAAATTACAAATCAACACTTAAAAATGATGTTAAAACATGTCAATCTATATTGTCAAGATTAAAAGAGAGTTTGATTAACCTAGTCCAACAATCTCTTGCTTTTTTATTTTAACAACTTATATTGATTTTGTAAAAGATAAATAGTTGCATTAGTGTGAAGTTGAGATGGTCACTTAGTTTAACAAATTAAACTTGGTAAAATACCAATTTAAATTTGAAATGCAAATAACTAAATTGAAATTGCTCTCCCTAAAATTATACTCCCTCTTAATTATGTCATGCAATTTCTTTTCACTATTTTTCTCCCCTTTGTCAAGATCAAAAAGAGAGATCAAATTGATCAAATAGGGATAAGTATGAAGGATCTAAATAAAGAGCAATAATGTTTCAACAACAAACAAAGGAAATATAAGCTTTAAATTTTATTGATATGGATAAACAAAAACATCAAGATGTAGGATCATAAACTTAGGCCTAAAGATAAATAGAACAAAAGAAAATAAACATAGAAAGATTATAAGCCTATGAAAATAAGAAAATTAGAGAGCTATCATCATTACCAAAATCTCTAACTTCTTCATATACTCCTCCACCCTCTGCTTCATCCCCTTTTTCAACCTCTTAGTCTTCTTCCTTTTTTAAAGTATCTTCCCAATCCTCAAAGTCTTGGAGGTGGTGAGGTATTGCATCCACCTTCTCTTGAACGTCTGCTAAATCACTATGGACGTGCAAAAGAAAAAAAAAATCGTCTACTTGATCATACGCATTACCTTGTCCAATTTCTTGTTAATTGAGAAAAAAAAGATTGTAGAGGACTTAGGCTTTGGTTTGGACTTGGGAGATGGGATTGGTTGGGCACCCTCCTCTAGTTCCTCTTTGAGGCTTGAGTAGTCTCATGCTTTTTAGCCTTAATTAATCCTAAGGTGTATATATAAGTGTCTAGATGTATAAACTTGGCATTGATGAGGCAGGGTAAATCAAGGAAGTTATGGGATGACAAATATTTATTTGTGAGGAATTTCTTATTTTCTTAATTAAGGGTCCCACAAAATGATAGATGGTTGTGACATAAAAGAGTGGGGGAAATTGGCTCTTAGGCTTTATACTCATGTGAATCAATTGATCTATATAAGGTTTCACTGATTTGGATGAGCTTGTTTTTGGTTAGACAAAATAGAAATGGTAGGTCTTTTTGGGAGACCTTTTCATTCCCATCACCTCTAACATTTACTAAAAAGGTGATAATATGGTAAGAAGCCAATTTGGTAGGGTACGGATGTTTTTGGCCATAGATTTATTGGGTCATGTTTTGTTTAATGGATATCTCAGGCCAAAATTCAGAGTGAATGATATTAAGTGCAAAGATGATGACAGGGATATCATCTCCCACTTGAAGGTTAAAAAGTTAGGAAGTTGTTCACAAGTAATATAGTAAAGGTCCCTAAAAGCTCAAAAAACTAACTCGTACGAACTTGCTTTTATTCAACTCTCTTGCTTAAGGTGATCGTACACACAAACTCCTTGATGATATCCTCATATCCGGGTTCATCTCTGAAGATAAACTCATTCCAGCCCATGTTCGATAGCAAAGCATGAATTTCATCCTTGATTCTAAGGGACTCAAGGAGAAAGGTAGAGGGAATTTATTGGGATGGATTATTTTGTTGGAGTTGACTTTGTATCAGTCTTTCTCTTTTTTGGTTATTCCCTTCATTAAGTAAAAGACATAAGGGCTAGAAGGTTTGGCAATGCCCTTTCCTTTCTCTGCTCTTGAAAGTTTCTTAAGTGTCATTGAGGGAAGTTAATGGAGTTTCAAAGATTTTGAGAGAGAAAAAGAGTTATAGATGAAAAAAAAAGTCAAAAGTAGAATGAAAGGGTGTTAGGATGTTTAAATAGGCAAAAACTTGATGTAAAACGATAATAAATGGTAAAAATTACATTAAATAAGGAGTTGGCATTGGTTAATAGTTAAATCAATCAATGCCTAATGGTTACTAAATTCATGATCGCGAACCTCAAGTTGTGACTGCTAATTAAAGAAATTGTGAGTAATGGTTAAGAATTCCTTGAAAAATGAAAGAGTCAATGAAAAAAGAATTTGAATTTTAAAAGAATTCATGATGGCGAATAAGAATAATGACTGCGAACAAGAAGGTTTAGTAAAAAATGATGAGTACCTATAAATAACAACTGTGATTTTATCATAACGACTGCGAATTACAAGGCTAAAAGAAATATAAAGAAAGAATAAGAGTTGACCTTCCTAGTTGTGATCCACTCAATGTAATAATGATTAATTCTAGCAAATTTGCATAAAATAGCTCAATTGCTTAAAGAATTAACACATCCAAAATAATCAACATCCATAAATATCAATCATACCATTCAATCATTCAAAGTGAGAAACACAATAAGGAATAAGAAGTGAGATATAATTTTCACCCTAAGGAGCTTCTAGCGAGCATCCCTAACTCCCTCTTAATGAAGTTCATCCTTTCTTCATTAAGGGGTTTAGTGAAAATATTTGCAAGTTGAAGATTGGTGTCAATAAACTCTAGCACCACATTACCATTTTGGACATGATCTCTAAGAAAATGATGTCTAATGTCAATGTGTTTGCTCCTAGAGTGTTGGATGAGATTTTTTGAAAGATTTATTACACTTGTATTGTCACATTTAATGGAAATGTGATCAACATCATTGCCATAATCCTTGAGTTGTTGTTTCATCTAAAGGACTTGGGTGCAATAACAACTTGTCGCCATATATTCCGCTTTGACAGTGGAAAAGGCAACTAAAACTTGCTTCTTACTAAACCAAAGACTAGGCATTCTCCTATAAATTGACAAGTTTCAGAAGTGCACTTTCTATCTAATAAACTACCAATATAATCCATATCCGAATACCCTAAAAGACTAAAAGATGAATTCATAGGATACCATAAACCTAAGTGCAATGTGCCATGTAAATATTTAAGAATCCTTTTAACAAAGTTCAAATAAGATTCCTTAAGGCATGATTGAAGCCTAGCACACATGCATACATTAAACATGAAGTCGAGTATAGAAGTAGTGAGATAGAGGAGAAAACCAATCATGAGAAAACCAATCATACTTCTATACCTCTTTCATCAATTAACTTACCAATTCATATTTGTCTAGCTTGATGACAACATTCATTGGTGTCTTAGCTACTTTGCATCCCTCCATGCCAAATCTCTTGAGTAGATCTATTGTGTACTTCGATTAGTTGATGAAGATGCCTTCTTTGTTTTGCTTAATTTGTAGACCAAGGAAGAACTTACTCTCCTATCATGCTCGTCTCAAATTTTATAATCATACACTTAGCAAAATCTTCACAAAGAGATTCATTAGTAGCATAAAATATAATGTCATTAATATATATTTGCATAATGAGTGTATCTTGATTGTGGCTTTTTATGAATAAAGTTATATCAACCTTCCATTTTCAAAATCATTGAGTAAAAAAAATGAACTAAGCCTTTCATAATAAGCTCTTAGAGCTTGTTTCAAACCATATAAGGCTTTAGTTAATTTAAAAACATGATTTGGAAAAATATGAGACTCCAAACCAAGAGGTTGTTCAACATAAAATTCCTCCTTAATAAGACAATTTAAAAAAGCACTTTTAACAATCATTTGGAAAAGTTTAAAATTCATGTGCTAAGAGAACCCTAATGGCCTATAATCTTGCTATGGGGCTATGTTTCATCATAATCAATGTCTTCTTTTTAGTTGTATCCCTTTGCAACAAATCTGGCTTTGTTCTTTATGATGAAACCTTGCTCATCTAACTTATTCCTAAATACCCACTTTCATCCCACAATAGGGTGTTTTAGGCCTAAGAACTAGTTCCCATAGTTTGTTTCTCTCAAATTGGTTGAGTTTCCCTTGCATAGCAGTCACTCAATTTTTATCATCAAGAGCTTTATCAACTGATTTTGGCTCAAATTGAGAAACAAATGCTAGATTATTATCTAATGCATGAAGTTGAGGTATAGTACTTACTCCCTTAGATGTCTCACTAATGATTAGATCTTTTAGGTGATGTTTGAAAATCTTCAATTCTTGGGAAGATCTTGAGTTGGAATTTCTACTTATTGTAGTTAGGATTCCTTTTCTTCTTTCGATGACTTATTTTCTTCAAGGTCAATTACCATTTCTTTTAGAGTTGAATCTAGCTCCAATTTCTCAAAGTCACCCACAAGACTATCAATAAGAGAACCTTTCCCAAGATCAAGTTTATAAGATTCATCAAACACAATATTCATAGACTCTTCAACAACCATAGTACTTTTGTTGAAAACTCTAGATGCCTTACTAGAGGTGGAATAACCTAGAAAAATACCTTCATTTATTTTAGAATCAAATTTTCTAAGGTTGTCCTTGGTATTTAAAATGTAACTTTTGCATCCAAAAACTCTTAGGTATGAAATCTTAGGTTTTCTACCATTCCAAAGCTCATAAAAAGTTTTATTGAGAATGAGTCTTTTAAAAACATGATTAGTAATATAATAAGAAGTATTGATGGCTTCGACTCAAAAAGTAATTAGGCAAAGAATACTCATTGAGCACGGTTCTAGTCATCTCTATTAATATTCTATTTTTTCTCTCTACGACACCATTCTGTTATGGTATTCTAGGAGTAGAAAAATAACATTCTCTAGGCAATAAGTTTTAAATGAATCATTTTGAAATTCCTTTCCATGGTCACTTATTATAGAAGAAATGACGTAACTTTTTTTTTTGTTTTGAACTCTTTTTGTAAAATTTTTTAAAGCATTAAAAGTGTCATTCTTATAAGCTAGAAAGGACACCCAAGTAAACCTAAAGTAATCATTAACTAGGATAAATGCATAATACTTTCCACCTAAACTAGCACTCCTAGTAGGTCCAACCAAGTCCATATGGATAAGTTAAAGAGGTCTAGATGTACTTATAATATTTTTTTACTTTAAAGGAAGTTTGATGTTGCTTTCCTATTTGGCAAGGTCCATAAGTCTTGTCCTTTGAGAATTTTAGCTTGGGAAGACCTTCCATTAGCTTTCCTTTAGATAGGCTTTGTAGGAGCTCCATGCTAACATGACCAAGTCTTATATGCTAATGCCAAACTTCATTGCTAAGAGACACAAGACACTTGAAAGATTGGTTAGCCAAATTGTCTAAGTTAATTAAGTAGGTATTGCCCTTCCTTTCACCCTTAAAGATTACCTTTTTATCCATCAAAGTGGTGACCCGACATTCTTAAGGGTCAAATGTGACTTTATTACCTTTATCACATAATTGACTTACCATAGGCAAATTGTGTTGTAAACCATCTACTAAAAAAACGTTATCAATAAATGAACAACCATTCTTACCATTTGTTCTAATGCCAATCACCTTACCCTTGGCATTGTTTCTAAAAGTGATAATGCCATCTTCTTTTTTTTTATTTTTTTATGGCTAAGAATAGGTTTTTGTTACCCATCATATGCTTTGAGCACCACTGTCCATATGCCAATAATAATCTTCTTTGGTGGCTGCCATACAATCCTACACAACACAAATAAATCACTTTTGTTTAGGTACCCAGACATACTTGGGTCTTAAGGGTTAGGTCTTACAGGGTCTTCTAATTTAAGGTGAGCCTTTCTAATATAACAAAGTGTTTATATGACGAAACTTCTTGCAATAATGACATTGAAACTTAGACTTGTAAGTCTTTCTCCTATGCATCACTTTAGTATGAGTAGGGGCATTCTCATACTATGATGGTGAGAATATAAGCATGTCCATGAATGATTAAAAGTAGAAAAGAATTTTTTATGTGTGCTAGGGTGAGCATGCTTGTTAGTGTAGATGAATGCATGATTAGCCTTTTTAGGCTTAGGCTTTAAGCTTTGAGGTGTCTTTCCCTTGCCCTTGGGCATAGGTGGCTTAGTACTATGAGCACTTTTCCTCCTAATTACCTCAATACTAGATGTTTATGGTGCTGAAGCTTTAATAAAAGTAGTGAGATGGGGTGTGGATGGTAAGGAGAGTCCATTGAAGCCTATCCCATGTCTTACTAGAGAGGTCTTTAAGATACAATTAATGTATCTAAAGTTTCCTTCCCTTTATCAAACTTAGAAATAAAATTTCTAAGCTTAATTACCTTTCCTTTTAAGGTATCATTTTCCTTTCTTAAGGAGTTTAGAGAAGAAAAAGATCTAGTAAGACTTTCAACGGATTTTTTGAGTTCCTCATTTGAACTCCTTAACTCACTTACAAGCTCATTTAATGAGTTAACCTCATTTTTTAGTTTTGAGCATTTCTTTTTGTTAGTTTTCATTTGTGACTTATATTTCTCACATCTCAAAGTAAGAGCTTCTAAGAGTTCATCATCTACATCATCAAATGCATCATAATTTTCACTATAGTGGGTGAAGAACTTACCTCATTAGAAGAGTCTTCTTGTGTTATGAAACACAGATTTGCCACTTCTTCATCTTCATCCTCCTTACTAGAGCTGTCATCCTAAGTGGCTTTGAAGTTTTTCTTTTTTTTCTTTGTCCCCTTTCTTTTTCCTTTTCAGCTTGGGGCAATCACACTTGATGTGGCCTTGCTTGCCATATGCATAGCATGTTGCTTCACTTTTCTTTTCTTTGAGGTTGAAAGATGCCTTCTTGAAGTTCCTTATATATTTTCTTCTTTTTATCAACTCATTGGTCCTTCTAGAAGGTATGACTAGCTCCTCCTCTTTTTTCACTATCATCATCACTTTAGATAACCTCTACTTCTTTGTTCTTGGAAGAGGTTTTGAGAGCTAAGGTATTTTTCTCTATTTTGTCATTTATGTCCCTTTGCCTTCTCACTTTCTCCATCTCCTCACCCTTTTTTAATGCTAGCTTATGAGTATGAAACTTGCCTATAAGGACATCTGTTGGCACTTTTCCATTTTATGGATTTGACTTTTGAATGCTATACACCCTAACACCAAACTTTTCAAGAGGTAATGATTTAAGTATTTTGGTGTTTACCTCATGATTGTGAGTACTCTTTTAAATTTCTTTATGTTTATAACGATGAATAAGAGTCTATTCGTCATATCAGTGATGCTTTCGTTGTCTTTCATCATGAAAAGCTACTATTCAGTCACATACATCTCTAATCTGCTGAATTTCACCAAAATTATGCCTTCATGGTAATTCTCTAGAGATTTCCAAATTTCATGGGCTGTGAGCCAATGTTGTACTCTTCCTATTTCTTTCCTTGATAACAAGTTAAAAAGAATTGACATTGCCCTTTTGTTCCTCCCATTTGATCTTCTATGAGCTTCAACCCATTCCTCTATTGGGATTAACTCTTCACTTCTATCAACCACCTTAGTATGAGGCTTCCATTCTTTTGCTACAATATCCCAGATATTCACCACATTGTTGTCCAAATATATCTTCATCCTATACTTCTAATGCATATAGTCTGATCCATCGAAGTATGGCTTGAGATGGGTGTAGATTCCTTCTTGTGCCATTTATCTTTACTCACTCAATTAAAAGTTTCAATAAGACCTTGCTCTGATACCACTTGTTGGCCCTTGAGCACTAAGAAGGGGGAGTTGAATTGGTGAAGAATTTAGAAATTTGGAGGGAAGGTAAAGAATATGAAAATAACAGAAGTAGGAGAAAAAATGAACACATAATACTTTATAGTGGTTCTGGTGTTAATGAACCCTACATCCACTCCCCAATTCCTCATAATTGGGTGTTCCACTAACACCAAATGGTGTTTTCAAGCTCATACCAAACTTGTGCACTTTGTGTTTTATGGCTCACATACAACCTTAGAACTTATTTTTTAAGGTTCACACAAAAACCTCTCTAGTGTTTTCCCAAAGGCTCACACATAACCTATCACACATAACTTATTCGCGGTGGCTACTACTCATTAGCGGTCGTAAAATCTAAATTTCAGAAGGAAAATCCCATTTGTGTTTAACGGCTAGTCCACGTGGCAGCTTCTGATTAGTTCACCAAGAAAATATAGTCGTTGCTCTTTTACCTACTTTCATAAGTCACGGTCGCGAGCTTCCTTATACAGGACGCGACATAGGATGCAAATTCATCTGCTAAAAATGGTTATCTTCTTCTTCATAATTCGCAGTCACTACCAACAAGATGCCTTCGTGAATTTTGACTTCCAACTGTCTGCTGGAACACGTGTCATGCTGTGACTATGGACTTGCTTCCCTTTTAAGTCACTTCAAAATTCGCGGTCACGACTATAGCGCGACACACACCGCGATTTCGTCTGTCAATTTTGGACTCTGTCATTTGGATGAATCACGGATGAGAATGACTTCGCGATTTTGCCTGTCTGCTTTCTAATAATGCTTCTTCACATATCACGGTCGCGAATACAAGGTAGCGGTCGCGATTTAGAAGTTGTTTTTCATACTTGAGGAATTTTAAGCTTCATCCAATTTCCAACTTTAGATAAAAACTAAAAGCTGCAAAATAATACTTATTTGAAATATTAGACATGATCAATCTGCTTTGTCAAGATCAAAATAGGTCCAAGACTTGGGTTAACTGCCCTAGTCCAACAATCTCCCCCTTTTTGATTTTGACAACTTAGATGGACCCTTAGTAATAATAATGAAAAAATGAAGTTGGATTGAAGGTAAAGATTCAGTGAATATTTAAGATAAAAATTTGCTAAGTATATTATTCATTCAAACATAGTGATTCTAAGAAACAATAAGTATGATGCTCCCTATCAACTTATGCTATAATTTTTGAGACTTAGATGTTTTTCCCCTTAGTCTTAGGTCATACACACTCTCTCTCCCCCTTTGGCAAGATCAAAAAGAGGAGGCATTAGGGAGAAAGTAAAACTCATGCATAAGTAATAATAAGGAGCAAAAGTAAATATAAAAATCAATCACATAAGATCACAATATAACAAAGAAAATACTTTTTATTTATTTATAACTGTGGGATCATAAACTTTTAAACAAAAAAAAAAGAAATTACAATGAGATCCCTAAATTAGAAAGTAGAAGACTCATCATTAGAGGTTTCTTCAACTTGAGTAGGACCGATTCCCTCAACTTCATCTCCATCTTTAACGTCGTCTGCATCATCATCTCCATCTTTTGTATCTTCAAAGTCTGTGAAGTCTGGAAGATGACAAGAAGGAACTCCGAGTTTCTCTTATGGATCCACCATATCGCTATGGAGATGAGAAAGGAAGAGTAGCCTTCGCTTCATCATCCACATCATTTTGTCCAATTTACGATCTAAGGAGGTAAGAGATAAGTTGGTCTTTGCTTTGGGTTGAGGAGGAGAAGGAGGGACTTGAGTTGTTCCTTCGTCAAGTTGGAGCCTCTTTCTTTTGGAAACTTAAGAAGACTTCATTTTCTTTGCCCCTACCGCGCCAAGGGTATAAATGTAAGAATCTGGATGGATGGCCTTGGCGTTGATCAAATAGGTGAGGTCGAGGAAGTTCTATGATGGAAGGAGCTTCTTGGTGAGGAATTGCTCATTATCCTTATTTAGAGCTCCAACGAACTGTTAAATGGTGGTGACGTGAGAAGGAAGCAAAAACTAGCTCTTTGGCTTGGTGATCATGTGGATTAGTTGATCTAAGGTAACAACCAGTCTTGATGGGTTTGTTTTGACAAGGAAAAATAAGAATGCCAAGTCCTTTTAGGAAACCTTCTCATTTCCTTCACCCCTTGCATTGATGGAGAAGGTGATGATCTGATGAAGGGTCCACAAGGTAGGGTTTTTATGTGTTTGGAGAGGGAAGAACAGGGGTCGTGTTTTGTCTTAATGGATATCTCCGACCAAAATTCAAAGTAGATCACATCAAGTGCAGAGATAAAGAAGGGTATGTGTTCTCCAACTTAGAAATTGAAGAGGGACGATAATTGGTTGAAGGTTATGAAATAGGGATCGCTAAAGCATCGAAATACTAAACCATACTGTCCCGCCCTTGAGCCGGCTTTACAGTTCAATTACACCGTGCACATAAATTCTCGCACCACCTCCTCATATCCGGGCTCATCTCAGAAGATGAATTCGTTCCATCCTAGGTTGGACAGATACACGCGAATTTCTTCGTTGAGACCCAAGGTCTCAAACACAAAAGTGGAGGGAATCTTATTGGGGACGATCACCTTGGAGGAGTTGGCCTTGTAATGATCTTTCTCTTCCTTCGTGATGTCTTTCATGAGGTGGAGGCCAATAGGAGGAAAGGGTTGAGCCACTACTTTGCCCTTGTCGGCCTTTGAGAATTTCTTGAGAGCTATAGAAGTAGATGAAGAATTTTTTGAAAGAAAGTTGAAAGTGATTTGAGAAGTAGAAGTGATTTAGAGTAGATGTGAGAAAATCACTGCTGAAGGGGTATTTGTAGGCTTCAAAGGGTGTGAAAACGGTAACAAACGGCTAAAAATTGATTAAATGAAGGGTTAGAAACAGTTGGTCATCAAATTACATAAACATGAGACGGTTAATCAAATTCACGTCCGCGAAAATCGAAGTCGCGACAACGAATTTCAAAAAATGTAAGTAACAGACAAATTTTCCTCGGGAATTTGCGCTATAACGGTTAGAATTTTGAAATTAATGACCAAAATTCACGATGAAGAGAAATTTCGCGATCGCGAATTGACATTTGACACCCGAAAGAAGTTGACTTGTAATTCGCGACCATAAAGAAGGAATAACGACTGCGAATTGTGAGTCATTAAGGATAAGAATGAAAATTTTGAAAAAAACATGTGATCCCCTAGAAACAAATAATAAAACCTTTCATGTCAATCATCAATGAAACATATCACATACACATATCACACAAGATCAAATAAAAATTTCACTTGAGGGAGCTTCCATCATTTAGAGATTTAGTGAAAATATGTGCAAGTTGATGATTAGTGTCAATGGATTCTAACACAACATCACCTTTTTACACATGATCTCTAAGAAAATGATGTCTAATATTTATGTGCTTACTTCTAGAGTGTTGGATGAGATTTTTTGAAAGATTGATAGCACTAGTATTGTCACATTTGATAGGAATGTGATCAATTGCTTTGCCAAAGTCCTTTAATTATTGTTTCATCCAAAGAACTTGGGTGCAACAACAACCCGCTATCATATGCTCGGCTTCCGCGGTAGACAAGGCAACCAATACTTGTTTTTTACTAAACCATGAAACTAAGCATTCACCTATGAATTGGCAAGTCCCGAAAGTACTTTTTCTATCTAATAAGCTTCCTACATAATCCGTATCTGAATACCTAACTAGGCTAAAAGATGTATTCCTAGGGTACCATAGTCCTAAGTGAATAGTGCCATGTAAATATTTGAAAATTCTCTTTACAGCATTCAAATGAGATTCCCTAGGTGAAGATTGAAACCTAGCACACATATAAACACTAAACATTAGATCTGGCCTAGAAGCAGTAAGATAATGTAGAGATCTGATCATACCTCAATATCTCTTTTCATCTACTACCGTATCCGATTCATCCTTGTCTATCTTGATGGTACTACTCATTGGAGTTTTTGCTACCTTACATCCTTCCATGCCAAATTTCTTTATAATTTCCTTTGTGTATTTGGCTTGGTTGATGAAGATCCCTTCTTTGAATTGCTTGATTTGTAGACTAAGAAAGAATTTGAGCTTTTCCATTATGCTCATTTCGAATTCCCTAGTCATACACTTAGCAAATTCCTCATAAAGAAATTCATTAGTAGCACCAAAGATAATATCATCAGCATAGATTTGGACAATTAAAGTGTCTTGCTTGTGCTTTTTAACAAATAGTGTAGTATCAACCTTTCCTTTCTCAAAATCATTTTGTAAGAGAAATAGACTTAGCCTTTCATACCAAGCTCTTGGAGCTTATTTCATTCCATACAAGACTTTGTTTAAGTTGAAAACATGGTTTGGAAAATAATGTGATTCAAAACTAAGAGGTTGTTCAACATAAACTTCCTCCTCATCTTAACATCCATTTGGAAAAGTCTAAAGTTTATATGACATGCAAATACTAAAAGAATCCTAATGGTCTCTAATCTTGCTGTGGGGGCAAAGGTTTCGTCATAGTCTATACCTTCCTTTTGGTTGTATCCCTTAGCAATCAATCTAGCTTTGTTTCTAGTGATGGCACCTTGCTCATCTAACTTGTTCCTAAACACCCACTTACTACCTATAATTGGGTGATTTTTAGGCCTAGGGATAAGTTCCCATACTTTGTTTCTCTCAAATTGGTTGAGTTCTTCTTGCATAGCAAGTACCCAACTTTCGTCTTCAAGGGCCTCATCAATTGATTTTGGCTCTAATTAAGAAACAAATGCAGGATTATTATCTAAATGATGTAATTGAGATCTAGTATTTACACCCTTTGATGTATCACTAATGACCAAGTCCTTGAGGTGATACTTGGAGAATCTCCAATCTTTAGGCAGCTCTTGCCTTGGTTCATCCTCTTGTTGAAGTTGTGGTTCCTCATCCATTCTTGATGATTCACCTTCTTCTTTATCATCTCTTCTTGTAGTATCTTTCAATTCCAGCTTTTCTAGTTCACCTACAAGATTATCAACAAAAGTACCTTTCCTAAGATCAAGTTTACTAGATTCATCAAAAACGACATTCATAGACTCTTCAACTACCATAAAACTTTTATTGAAGACTCTATAAGCATTGCTTGAGGTGGAATAGCCTAAAAAGATTTCTTCTTCATTAGTCTTGGAATCAAATTTTCCCAGATTGTCCTTGGTATTCAAAATATAGCACTTACATCCAAATACTCTTAGATATGAAATCTTGGGTTTTCTACCATTCCATAGCTC
>CATIWR010194348.1:0-14196 GCA_949677035.1 Omphalea diandra
AAATATATGGAAGAAGTGTGTGCAGAATATGCTGGTTATTCTTGATATTCTTGTCCAGTATCCTAACATTGTAGTGGATGACATGGTTGAGCCTGATGAGAATGAAACCCAAAAGGGGGAAGACTATAAAGGGACTATCCACGTTTGGGGAAACTTGGTGGCTTTCATCGAGAAGATAGATGTTGAGTTCTTCAAGAGTTTGCAATGCATTGATCCACATACACGTGAGTACGTGGAGAGGTTGCAGGATGAACCCACCTTTTTGGTTCTTGCTCAAAATGTTCAGGAGTATCTGGAACGTGTTGGAGACTTCAAAGCTGCATCAAAGGTTGCCCTGAGACGAGTTGAGCTGATATATTACAAGCCACAAGAGGTTTATGATGCTATGAGGAAATTGGCTGAACAGACAGGTGATGCAGATAATGGTGAAAAGTTGGGGGAGGAGCCTAAGGTTGAGGAAGGTAGGGGTCCACCTGTATTTGTAGTCACTCCTGAGTTGGTACCTCGAAAACCTACCTTCCCTGAGAGTAGCAGAACAATGATGGACATGTTAGTCTCTCTCATATACAAGTATGGAGATGAGCGAACTAAAGCTCGTGCAATGCTCTGTGATATCTACCACCATGCTCTCCTGGACGAGTTCTCAACTTCCCGTGATTTGTTACTTATGAGTCACCTGCAGGACAGTATCCAACACATGGACATATCAACCCAGATTCTTTTCAATAGGGCTATGGCACAACTTGGTGTATGTGCATTCCGTGTTGGGCTAATCACTGAGGGACATGGCTGCCTTTCTGAACTATATTCTGGTGGAAGGGTAAAAGAGCTGCTTGCACAAGGTGTTTCACAGAGTCGGTATCATGAGAAGACTCCAGAGCAGGTATTGTTCTTCCTGTTATATTTGTGATGCTTTTGTTCATACAAGATTGGTCTTTCGCTTCTTTTGTTTCAAGTTCTCAACACCATAAATTTAAAATTGCAGAAGCATGGCTGGTTTACTGTTGTCTTAAAGATGTTAAAGTGCAAACGTTTCTATTTTTCAAATTTTTTTGTTATGGTTGAATGAAAGATATTCATTATGTAATAAAAGATCTTTATCAGCTGATAAGGACAGTTGTTTTATCTTGCTTGCCAAATAAAATGGTCCGTTGTGGTGAAATGGAGGTACAAGTATTATAATGTGTTGTGCTGTTCATTTTTTTTAATGATTAATTATTTATATGCTAATCATCGTAATATTTCCTTCATTTTTCTCTCATTTTCTAGAGCTGTTAAAATGTTACACTGCGTAGTTGCACTGATAGCATTTATGCGGAATGTTGATGTTTTATTTAAGTGGTAGGAATTAAGAGTTGGTCCAACTATCCTATTGTGCAATCTTTCTTTTCAAGAGTAAGCAGCAATTAATTATTTTGTTCTTCAGAATTTGGTACGAAAGGCATAAATTGTCTTACGGCTTCATTTCTTACAAGATAGGCCTTGTATTAAATGAAGTTTTATATTAATGAGGCTCTTCCTAGTTTTCATTGACAGTTGTAATTGATTTTCACAGGAAAGGCTGGAAAGGAGGCGCCAGATGCCATATCATATGCACATAAATCTAGAGCTTCTGGAGGCTGTCCACCTCATTTGTGCCATGCTACTGGAGGTTCCCAACATGGCAGCCAACACATATGATGCTAGACGCAAAGTTATTAGCAAGACATTTCGGCGGCTGCTCGAGGTCAGTGAGAGGCAAACTTTCACAGGCCCTCCTGAAAATGTCAGGGACCATGTGATGGCCGCCTCTCGAATTCTTAGCAAGGGAGATTTTCAGAAGGCCTTTGATGTTATCAAGTCTCTTGATGTTTGGAGGCTCCTTAGGAACAAAGACAATGTTCTGGAGATGCTTAAAGACAAGATTAAGGAAGAAGCTCTGAGGACGTTCCTGTTTACTTACTCTTCCTCTTATGATTCTCTCAGCTTGGACCAGCTCACAAAAATTTTTGACCTCTCAGGAGCCCAGGCTCACAGCATTGTTAGCAAAATGATGATCAATGAGGAGCTCCATGCAAGTTGGGACCAGCCTATGCAGTGCATTGTCTTCCATGATGTTGAACACACGAGGTTGCAGGCTCTGGCATTCCAATTAACTGAAAAGCTCTCAGTTCTTGCTGAGAGTAATGAAAGGGCAATGGAGGCAAGGATTGGTGGCGGCAGTTTGGATCTCCCTCTGAGGCGGAAAGATAGCCAGGATTATGCTAGCATGGCTGCTGCAGGTGGCAAGTGGCAGGACAATTTGCCTTCGAGTCAGGGAAGGCAGGGTTCAGTGCGTTCAGGGTATTATGTTGGTGGTGTTAGACAATCAGCATTAGGCCAAGCTACTGGGGGTGGCTATTCAAGAGGTACTGGTCAGTCACGAACAGGTGGATATTCTGGAGGATCCCGGCATCAGGATGCTGCATATGGTGGGTCAGGCAGATCTGCGGTGAGGGGATCTCAGTTTGATGGTTCAAACCGTATGGTTAATCTAAACAGAGGGGTTCGTGCTTAAGGGTAGTGACAGGGTGCTGAAAGGAGAGGCTATCAATTTTCCTGAAACGACAAGTCTTTCTGTGGGAATTTCTTTAGGTCCAGAAAATTTGTGTTGGTTATTTTTCATTTTATTTCTTTTTATAAAAGCTAAACTTGCAAGTTCTACTCTTGTTTATAGGAGAATGTGAACCTCCTTTAATTGCTGATGGTATATTGCCCTTATATGCTTCTTATATGTGAGTTATGATCCATAGAATAGCCTGTGTTTTTCATGAAATTATGTTTAACCCCTTTCATCTTTCTTTGTCTGCCTTTTCAATGGTTTTGTGTTTCTCCGTTGTTCATTTCCAAATCAGAGGTGTCATGTTCCAATGACATGACTGGCATCAAACAACACTCTCTCACCTTTCTTTTATGGGTGTTTTGGATACTGTAATAATCCAATCGATTTAGAAAGGCTAGAAATATTTACTATTTTATAAATTATTTATGGGTGCACTTGAATTGGAAGGTCACCCTTCACCTGACATTGGAATATGGGTTGCAAGGCATGCAAAGCTCGAATTAATCAGTTTAAAGAAGGGTTCGTTCGAACTGAGAGCCTTAACGAATTCGGTTTGCATTTGCATTACCAGATAAACAGAGATCAGAAGAGACAACTCAAAAGTCATGACCCAGGAGCCGAAGATAAAGTGAATTCGTCTCCTTTCTCCATTTATGCATATTGTAGGTTTACTTTTTCGGTCCCATTTTTTTAATTTCCTCTCAGAATGAAACTCAAGCATAAGTTTACGTTTAAGAGACCAACATTTATGGATTGGTTTAAGGGACCATGATCTATGCACTACTCTCTGAATATTCTATTTTGTCCTAAAACAAATTACTATAAGACTATCTTACGACTATGAAGAAAAAAAAAAGGTTACAGAAGTCTCATCTTTAGGAATAAAAAAGAAATATATAGACTGAGCTTGAAATAACTGACCGTCTAGAATAAAGTAAGCGAGTTGCTAATTTATTTTATTTTTAAAACATTTGGTATGTTATTTCATTTTAGGTTTGTAATAAAACAATTAGTTATTTAAATTTATACACTTATGAGCATATATTTCTTTCCTTAAATGTTATGGATTGATTTAGTTTATTACAAGAATTTTTTTTATATCAATAGTGTTTATTATGATCTTGCGTTTGTATTTGATTAACCCATCTTAATTAAAGAAAGTTGAATTCATCAAGTAAAAGTATAGAAATTTAATGTTCTATGAATGATTTAGATATCATAAATAAATTAGATAAATAAGTTGTATTGCTAAGGATTTTATATATATAATATATTAGATAAATAAGTTGTATTGTTTAGGATTTAAGATTCCTTATCATTATGAATCATATTTACTAACTAAATAATCATTTAAGGAATATAAACAATAGAATTAAATTACGTAATATTGTAAAATAATCTAACTATTTAAGAGCTGCAGAGCCTTTGTAATGAGATTATGAAATATTTCCTTATAATTTCTTCTAATTTTATATTTTTTTTAATTTAATATCTTTTAGATTAGTTTCAACTAAATAGATGGTAATACTTTTATATTTGATATGGAAGTATTTTTATATTTAATTATTTAGTATGTGTTACGTATTTGACACATATTAACAATTTATGATGTATCAATAATGGTTATCAAATACTTATCTTACATAAGATTAACCTAGGTTGTTTATCATAAAGTTATCAACCTTTTGCGAATGAAATAAGTTTTTAAAGAAAATAGTGGGAGCAAGATACAAGTTCGAAAGATTATAATAAACAAACATAAGAAATAAATAATTTTAAGTTAAATTATATGCGCAATTGAAACTTGGTAAAAACATATAATTAAATAGATAATCTACATTAGTAACTGTAAATGAATAGATTTTTATTTAATGTTAAGCATTCACAGATGATGTATAATTTATTTGTTTAAATCCAAACCATTTAAATATTATATTATTCTACAAGATTAATTGGAGTTTATAGTGATTCTTGAATATAATATTTTTGAGTGATATTTAAAACAAAACAAAACACTTTATGTGATGCTTTATTTCAAAATAGTAGAAAATGCTTTACAAGAACATTCATATGCAATCTAGAAATTGAATAATGTCACAATAAAAAATTAAGGGGATATTTGGAATTAGTTGGACCATTGCTAGGGAGAAAATAAACTTAAGATCATCATAACCCGTAGTTAGTCTAATTGATTGAAATTCTCTTTAACATCTAAAAAATCATCAGGTAGCCCTAACTCAATCTTAAAAACACTCAGATGGGCATTTAATAGAGGCACGCAAAGAGGCACTCTCATCACTCATCAAACAGTACTCTAACTCATCATCAACATTATCACACTTAAGTATTTAATAAGCCAAGCAACACAAAATGGGGAAAAGGTCTCACCAAAAATATGATATTATCACTATTGGTCTTAGTGCACCAAAAAGGGGGTTGAATTAATGAGAGATTAAAAATTTTGGAGGAAGGGTAAGGAGATTAGATGAATAAGAAGGAGAAGAGAAATAGTACACAAGATGTTTATGCAAGATGTTTATAGGATGACTTACCCGATTCATCATTGTCTAACATGATATTCTTTGTGTATTTGGCTTGGTTGATGACAATCCCTTCTTTAGTTTGCTTGATTTGCAGGCTAAGGAAAAATTTGAGCTCTTTCATCATGCTCATTTCAAATTTTCTAGTCATACACTTAGTAAAATCCTTACAAAGAGATTCATTAGTAGCACCAAAAATGATATTATCAACATATATTTGAACTATTAGTGTATCATGATTATGTCTTTTAACAAATAATGTTATGTCAACCTTCCCCTTTTCAAAATCATTTTGCAAAGGAAAAGAACTAAGCCTTTCATACCAAGCTCTTGAAGTTTGTTTTAAGCCATACAAGAATTTATTTAACTTAAAAACATGCTTTGGAAATATATGAGATTCAAAACTAGGAGGTTGTTCAACATAATGACACCATTTAAAAAGCACTCTTAACATCCATTTGAAAAAGTTTGAAATTCATGTGACATGCATATACTAAAAGAATCCTAATGGCCTCTAATCTTGCTACGAGAGCATAAGCTTCATCATAGTTAATGCCTTCCTCTTAGTTGTAACCCTTAGCAATCAATCTAGTCTTGTTTCTAGTGATGAATCCTTATTCATCTAACTTATTCCTAAACACCCATTTGCAACCTATAATAGGGTGTTCCTTAGGCCAAAGAACAAGTTCTCACACATTATTTCTCTCAAATTGATTGAGTTCCTCTTGCATAGCAATCACCTAACTCTCATCATCAAGAGCCTCATCAATAGATTTTGGCTTAAATTGAGAAACAAAAGCAAGATTATTATCTAAAGTATTAAGTTGAGATCTAGTACTTACACCCTTGGATGTATCACCAATGATTAGGTCCTTAGGGTGATGCTTAGAGAATCTTCAATCCTTGAGAAAATCTTGGTTTGGTGTTTCCATTTATTGATGTTGAGGTTCTTTATCTTTTCTTGATGACTTCTCCTCATCATGATCTTTATCCAACCCTTTGTATTAGGCTTCAATTCCAATTTCTCAAAATCACCTACAAGATCATTAACAAGACAACCTTTCCCAAGATCAAGCTTTCTAAATTCATCAAACACAATATTCATGGACTCTTCAACAACCATTGAACTCTTATTAAAGACCCTATAGGCTTTGCTAGTTGTGGAATAATCTAGGAAAATACCTTTATTTGTTTTTTAGCTAAATTTTTCAAGATTATCCTTGGTATTCAAGGTATAACACTTGCATCCAAGTACTCTTAGGTATGATAACTTAGGCTTTCTACCATTCTAAAGCTCATAAGAAGTTTTATTAAGAATGAATCTTTTGAAAACTCAATTTGCAATATAACATGAAGTATTGATAGTTTTGGCCCAAAAGTAATTAGGCAATGAATACTCATTGAGCATAGTTCTAGCTATCTCTACTAGTGTCCTATTTTTCCTCTGTACAACACCATTTTGTTGTGGTATTCTAGGAGTTGAAAGTTATGAAAAATCTCATTTTTTATGCAATAAGATTCAAAAGATTCATTTTGAAATTCTTTTCCATGGTCATTTCTTATAGAAGGAATGAAGTAACCCTTTTCATTTTGAACCCTTTTTGCAAAACTTTTAAAAGTATCAAAAGTATCATGCTTATGAGCTAGAAAAGATACCCAAGTAAACCTAAAGTAGTCATCAACTGTGACAAATGCATAATATTTTTCACCTAAACTAGCACTCCTAGTAAGTCTTATTAAGTCCATATGAATGAGTTGAAGAGGTTTAGATGTACTTACAATGTTCTTTGCTTTAAAAGAAGATTGGTGTTGCTTTCCCATTTGACATGGACCACATGTCTTGTCTCTACAGAACTTTAACTTAGGAAGACCTTCCACTAGCTTTCCTTTTGATAAGCTTTGTAATAGCTCCATCCTAGCATGTCCAAGTCTTTCATGCCAAAGTCAAGCTTTATTGCTTAGAGACACAAAACACTTAAAGGATTGGTTAGCCAAATTGTCTAAGTCAATTAGGTAGGTATTGCCCTTCCTTTCACCCTTAAAAACTACCTTTTTATCCAATAAAGTGGTAACTCGACATTCTCTAGGGTTAAAGGTGACTTTATTACCCTTATCACATAATTGACTTACACTAAGCAAATTATGTTATAAGCCATCTACAAGTAAAACATCATTAATAAGAGAACAATAATTCTTACCAATGGTGCCAATGCCAATTACCTTACCCTTGGCATTGTTTTCAAATGTGACATTGTCACTCTCCTTTTCTTTTAAGGTAATGAATAGTTTCTTGTTGCCTGTCATGTGCTTTGAGCATCCGTTATCCACATGTCAATCATTTACTTTATTGGTGGCTGCCAAACAATCCTACACAACACAAGTAAATAATTTTTATTTCGGTACCTAAGCATACTTAGGTCTTTGGGGGTTAGGTTTAGAAGGATCCTCTAACTTGAGATGAGCCTTCTTAATGAAACAATGAATGTTGATGAGACCAAATCTCATGCAATAGTGGCATTGGAGTCTAGACTTATAAGTATTCCTCCTAAACATGGCTTTGGTATGAATGGGGGATTTTCTCATACCATGATGATGTGAATGTGAGCATGAGCATGAATGAATAGGTGTAAAAGTAAATTTTATGTGTGTATTTGGGTGAGCATGCTTTTTATTGTAAATGTATGCATGATTAGCATTCTTAGGGACAAACTTTGAGTTTTGTTGCACCTTTCCTTTGCTCTTAGGCAATGATGGTTTAGTGCTTTGAGCACTTTTCCTTCCAACTACCACAATCCTAGATGTTTGAGGTGTTAAGGCTCTAATGAATGTCATGGGTGAAGATGTAGATAAAGAGGCTCTATTGAAGCCTAAACCATGCCTAACTAAAGGAGGTCTTTGTGATATAATAAGTGTATCCAAAGCTTCTTTTCCCTTGTGAAACTTAGATATAAAGTTTTTAAGCTCAATGACTTCATCTTTTAGGGAGTCATTTTCCTTTCTTAAGGAAGTTAGGGATGAAAAAGATTTTGAAAGACTTTCAACAGACTTTTTGAGTTCTTCATTTGAAGTCCTCAATTCACTTATAAAACTATTTAAGGATTTAAACTCATTCTCTGATTTGGAGCATTTCTTCTTATAAGATTTCATTTGCGACTTATATTTGTCATATTTCAAAGTGAGAGAGTCTAAAAGTTCATCATCTATATCATCTAACTCATCATATTCATCATGAGAATGGGGAGAAGAACTTACCTCATTTGATGAGTCATCTCATGCCATGAAGCACAAGTTAGCAACTTCCTCCTCTTCATCTTCTTTACTTAAGCTATCATCCTAAGTGGGTTTGAAGCTTTTCCTCTTCTCCTTGTCCCTTTTCTTCTTTTTCTTCTTTAATTTGAGGCAGTCATACTTGATGTGGCCTTATTTGCCACATTCATAGCACGTAACACCAGCCAATCATTCCTTGGGATTTAAAGTTATTTTCTTGAAGTTTTTTCTTTCTTTTCTTCTCTTAATCAACTCCTTTGTTCTTTTTGAAAGCATGGTTGGCTCCTTCTCCTCTTTTTCACTTTTCTCTTCACTTGAGGCTACTTTAACTTCCTTTTCCTTGGATGAAGATTTGAGAGCCAATGTTCTTTTTTCTTGTTTTTCAATTTTGTCTCCTTATCCTCTCATCTTCTTCATTTCTTCGTTCTTCTTCAAGGCTTGCTCATGAGTTAGAAGTTTGCCTGTTAGAACATCGGTTGGCACCTTTCCTATCTCTAGATTTGACTCTTGGATACTACAAACCTTGGCACTAAATTTTTTAAGAGGTAAAAACTTAAGAATTTTTTAATTTACCTCATGATTGGTGAGAATTATGTTTAACTTCTTCATGTTTGTGACAATTGCAAGGAGTCTATTCATCATATTTGTGATGCTTTGATTTTTCTTCATTATGAACAACTCTCATTCCATCATATACATTTCCAGTTGGTTGGATTTCACTAAGGTAGTGCATTCATGGTAGTTTTCCAATGCCTTCCAAATCCCATGAGCTGTGAGACAATGTTGGACCCTTCTAATTTCCTCTTTTGAGAGAGAACTTAGAAGGATTGTCATAGCTCTCTTATTTCTTCCATTGAACCTCCTATGAGCTTTAATCTACTCTTCTATAGGGGTCAATTCTTTACTTTCATCCACCACCTTAGTAGGTGACTTTTATTCTTTAGCTATAATGTCCCAGAGATCTACCACATCATTATTCAAGTAAATTTTCATCTTATATTTTTAATGAGTATAACTAATATGGTTTGAGATGGGTGTGGATTCCTTTTTATGCTATGATCTTTTCTCACACAATTAAGCTTTGAAGTGTGATGAAGCTCTGATACTACTTGTTGGCCTTAATGCACTAAGAAAGGGGGTTGAATTGGGAGGAGATTAAAAATATTGAAGAAAGGGTAAGAAGATTAGATGAATAAAAAGGAGTAGAGAAATAGTACACAAGATGTTTATAGTGGTTCGGGTGTTAACAAACCTTACGTCTGCTCCCCAATTCTTCACAATTTGGTATTTCACTCAACTAAAATGGTGTTTCCAAGCTCACACCTAACTTGTACAATTTGTGTTTTATAGCTCACACACAACCCTCATAATTTTGTGTTTTTAGGCTCACGCAAAACCTCACTCAAGTGTTTTAGACACGCTCACATTTCAACCTATTACAGAGTTTTGGAAACTAGGCTAACTTTTAACCTAATTACAAAGGTGTTTAATGCTAACACCAAATAATCAATAAGAATAAGAAGAATAGGTAGCAAATTTGTAAGAGTTTGGTTACAATAAATGAAATTCTCTTGCATTTACATTTATTTAGTAGAGTATTTATAGCGAACATCCACCAAAGAGACGTTACTAACAAACTATCCCTAAATCTCCAAAGAAAGCTAAACAGATTTTGCATTAAATGTCTGTCAGACAGAAGTCTTGGTCGTGACTGGCATTTTCCAAATTATTCTGGGAAGCTCAAAATCACGACAAAGAACCTCGTTCTTTATCTAATGGCTAGTCCACATGTCTTTCACCCATTGGCCAGTCAAGAAATATAGTCGTTGTGTTTGACTAACCAACTAAAAGTCGCGGTCGCGATTTAATTCTTTTTTTGGCGAGATAGATACCGTAAATTCTTCTGTTTGGTAAGGAGACAACACTTTCTTGAGTCACAATTGTGACAGATGCTTCGCCCTGACGATTTTTGATATTTCAACGGTTGCCTTAGATACTTGGCGTGATTTGGTTACAGACTTGGTTCCCACCAATTAGCTATGAAATTTGTGATTGTGACCTAGGATGCCAACACCACTGCGAATCTCTCTGTAAGTCAATCAAGTCTTCCTTGGTTGAATCGCGACTGCAAATTCGTTTGCAAATTCTTCTAGCCTAACTTCATCCATCCTTGTTGCAAGGTCGCAGTAGCAAATTACAGGTTTTTAACCTCGAATTTGGATGTCTTCTTCAAAGTTAAAGATTTAGCATTCCATCCAACTTTCAATGAGATACTAACTTATATACTGCAAAACAATACTTAAAGAAAGCATCAAAACTAATCAATCTCCATTGTCAAGATCAAAAGAGGCTTATGACTTAAGTTTGACCAACCTAGTCCAATAATTATCATAAGCTTTAAGGTTTAAATGAATCACAAAAATGGAGAACCTTATACAAACTCCTAGCATATTTATAAGTTTGGGTATATAGCTCTCATCTTAAAACCTTATGGGCATGTAGAGTTTTGAAAGTCAGTAACTCATTATCTATTCTCAACCTTTACTACTTTGTGATCAATTAATTATCAGGCTTCCAAACATAGCATAAAGCTCAACTAAAGATTTAAGGTAGAACTACTTAGGAATCCTATATCATTATTCTAAATTGATGCATCACACTCTTAAAAGCTCTCAATTTACTATGATAATGAAATTATAATTAGTTGAAAGATTTTTCTATCATCTGTTTTCCTTATTTAAACATTTTTTATAACCAATTCATCAATTTCATATAATCACAATAAGGAGAAAACAAACTCAATTTAATTCACGATCATGGTGATTTAACCTAATCATCAATTTTCTATATCACTAAAAAATTAGAACATATCATTTTTTTCAGAATGAAAAATTTAAATAATAGTACTATTATATTGATACAAAAGTTATAATTTAGAAGTTTAGTACTTAATTAAAATAAATTGAATATTTTAAGTACTAAGTGAATTTAGTAATAGATATTAATATATTTAAATTGTATATTTAAAAAATAAATGTTAAGTTAAAAAATATAATTTTAATTTTAAAAATTCAAAAGGGCAATTCAGTTATACAATATTTTTAGAGTTTAATTAGATGGTCTAGTTCAAATTTGAGTAAACAGAGTATGATTCATACAAATATTGTATAGTATATAATTTAATAAAAATAAAAAATAAGAAAAAACTTATCTGAGACTACTTGCAATAATAGATAGTTGAAGCATCAACATTTGTATATAGAGAAAAAGTACATAGAAAAATAAAAATAAATAAAGCAAAAAATTAAATATAATGAAATTTTAACCAAAAAGAAAGGACACAAAAGAAAAAAAAGAAGCATATGAAAATATAAAAATAATGTATATAAAAATAAAAAATATTTAAAATTTTGAGGATCTAAGTTATAAAATATTTTTAATTGAGTGAAAATATGTTTATGTAAGAATAAATTAAAAATTTAAGGGGCAAAATAATTTTTTAAAAAATTTTAGTGGGCTACAAGATGTATATATAAGAACAAATTAAGAAACTACAAAGATTAAAAAATGTTTTTATAATATTGCCCCTTTTATCCACCATATGTGCAAGCACGTGCGCGCGCGCGTACACACACATAGATAGATAGATATATATATATATATATATATACACACACACACACACACACACATAAGATAGTTCTAGTTTGGATCTCAATTTGATTATAATAAAATCCCATTTCTCATCCTAAATGAAAAAAGCAATTTGATTTGGTTCAAAATTTTACTATTTAGTTTGGATTTTTTAAAATTCTAATGTGGTTCAATTTGATTATCTAGTTTGCTTCAAAAATCTTCATGTCCAATACTTAGTCTTACTCATTATGTAATATTATTTAATATAATGTATGTACATGTTATAATGCAGTACAAACAATGGACACTATAATAAATTATACCACTTGTAAGACATATTTTAAATCAAACTTAAGTAAACATCACCAAAACCTCTTAAAAACTCCAGATTCTCCTTAGCCCAAAGAAACCTCAGAATTATCAAGCACAATAATAAAAAAAAAAAGTAAGGCATCTATACCCAAAAGAATATGGAGAGTGATTTCTCAATTCACCATAATCCATAAGAGTCCATGACTCTAAAAATCTAAACTACTAATCAGAAACATATTATAAGAATACTAACTTTTAATCATAATAGAGAACATAACATGTTATCTACACGTATTAAGGAGAATAACTCCCCTACGCTAGCTCAAACTCATGGGTACCCAAGAAACTCATGGAGCTTACTTATGGTTAAGTCTTTTATAACCATTATTAGGCTAATTCTAACACATAACAACATAAGAATCATGCTCCAAATCCAACTGAAAATAAAAGTGACCAATCTAACAACATAAATAATCAACATGCATCAATTATTATTATGTATGAAGATGCCAGCTACATAAAGAGATGGGATGACATCATCAAACCCATCTTAAGAGACCCAATAAGTCTAAGATAGGGTTATTAGACTTAAAACTCAAAGACAACATCTAGTATATGAACCTAGAAGCTCAAAGAAGAAAAGAATTGATATAAGAGAATGTCAATTGTCCATTTTCTCTAATTTTGCCTTTAAAAGAGCTCAACATTATAACTCACTCAAACTATCATGCATGTAAGGTTTCTATGCTCATTCTAGTCCTAAACATATAAGAAGATGGATACGAAACAAGAACTAATTTGTTTGATTGTAGTCATCTATGAAGATTCTAATAACTCATGTTCTTTCTATTAAAATAACAATTAAATCTATAATCTGTTAAATTTGTGTTATCATGGAATATTATAGATTTTTAGAATAGGTAAACATTTCTGTATAATCAATCCTAGGTTTAAAATCTCTTTTGATCTTGACAAAGTAGATTGATCATCACTAATATTTCAAATAAGTGTTGTTTTTGCAGAATTGAAGAAGTTGATGAACTCCAAAGTGACATGTAAATCGCGACCACAATCTAGGATTCGCGACTGCGACTCATGTTAGGACATGCTGAAAATCAAGCAAGCGAAATCGTAGAGTCATTCTTGACCACGATCCTTAGAAAGAAAGAAGTCAGATTGACACAGATGAATTCACGGTATAAGTCTCATTTGAGTCGCGACCGCGAATTTCAAAGAAATTCAAGAGGGAAGCAAGTTCACAACCACAGCTAGACAAGTGTCCCAGAAGACTGTTGGAAGTCAAAAATCGCAGAGACATCTTGCTGGTAGCTACCGCAATCCCTGTGGAAGAAAGTTAACCACTTTGGCAGATGGATTCGCATCCTATGTCACGACCTGTGCAAGACAACTCGCGACCGTGACTTCTAAAAGTAGGTAAAAGACAACGACTATATTTTTCTGGTGAACTAATAAGAAGCTGCCACGTGGACTAGTCGTTAGACATAAATGGGGTTTCCCTTGAAGAATTTGGATTTCACGACCGCGAAATGCAGTAGCAACCCCGATTTCATCCTGACAAGCATTGAATGCAAAATCTGTCAAGCAAGTCTCAAAGATTTGATGAGTTATGATCTGCAACGTCTCTTTGGTGAAGTTTGGCTATAAATACTTCATGAAACAGTCATGAAGAAGGTTGATAAGGAATTTATTACAAGTGATAAAAGCTCTCAATCTTTGCTACTCATTTTCTTCATCTTCTTTACAAGTGTTAGGTGTGAGCATTAAACACCAAGTTATAAGGTTTTGTGTTAGCCTGTAAAAACACTTTTAGAAAGGTTTAAGTGTGAGCCTATTGAAACA
>CATIWR010194355.1:0-23982 GCA_949677035.1 Omphalea diandra
TCAAGTTCCTTCAGTACAGGAGTAAATAATGCCCAAGCAGCATCCAGTTCATCACTCCTGATAAATAACCTTCTTTCCCCTTCAATGGCATCCAGCAAGAGCCTCTCATATGCATCTGGAATCTCCTTTGAATATCTACAACACATAATAGCCATGTTTGTTCAGAATTGAACAATACTATTTCATCTAGCAATATAAGATTAATTATGGCTGGAGAAACAATGAACCAAAAAAAAATCCGTGGAATAATATTTAAAAAAAGATATAATGCTTCCATGTATTAGAACAGTAACAATTAGCTTCAAGTAAGATTCCAACATTTATACCATGTTTCACATGCACCACATGCAAGTCTTTTTTCAGCACCACCATTTATGCCATGTTTCACTTGCATTTTTTTGCCAATATTCATTTTTTAATACCTTGCTGCATAGTGAAGATTTAGATTGCTACGGTCCAATCTCATTCCCAAGCCAGGGACCTTGTTATTGATCTTCAAATAGATAGCTTCATCTGGTTGGACTCTGATAACAAGCTCGTTTGTAGCTCGATCAAGATCTGTCCCAAAGTTTCGGTTATATAAGTTACCAGGCACATGCCTGAACTGTACACGTATCTCAGTCCTGAGGAAAGTAGGTACATAGCATGCATTAGCAACCTAATCCACCTTGCCATTAGAGTAGTATTTCGAGCTAAACTCACCTCTTATTATGTAATGCTTTGCCAGCTTTCATAAGGAAAGGCACTCCATCCCATCTTGCATTGTCTATGAAAAGAGCAGCTGCAGCAAACGTTGGAGTTAAGCTGTCTTTTGGCACAGTCTTGTCATCAACGTAAGCTGGGTAAGTAATTCCTCCTCTGGTGTGACTCTTGTACTGCCCAATGACGACATCTTCAAGTTGTATAGGCCTCATTGATCGTAAAACTTTGACCTGCAATCCAGCAAGCAATAATAGTTAGATAAGGATTCTGAAGAAAAATATCTTAAGAGTTGAAATTACAGGCTTTAAGAAAAACCTTTTCATTTCTGATATCTTCTGCATCCAAACTGACAGGAGTTTCCATAGCAAAGAGGGCAAGAATTTGAAGCAGATGGTTCTGCATTATATCTCTTATTATCCCATAATTGTCAAAGTACCTAGTTATAACCAATAGAAGCAAATTAACCATAAGCCATGAGAATAGAAATTAATCTCTATGTATAGTTTGAGAATGCAAAATACCCTCCACGTCCTTCAGTGCCAAAATCTTCAGAGAATATCAACTGTACATTCCTTATATACTGCCTTGACCACAAGGGTTCAAAAATAAGATTGGAGAAGCGAAGAACAGATAGGTTTTCCACCAGTTCTTTTCCAAGATAATGGTCAATCCTGAAAAACAAACATCCATCTGGTCAGCATTATCATTCATATTACCAGAATGATAAGAGCGAATTGATGTTCAAAGAACCTACCTAAATATTTGATCTTCATTTATGTATTGCTTGAGTGATTTTGTCAATGCAGCAGAGGAATCGGAATCTCGGCCAAATGGTTTTTCAACAATGACCCTGGTCCAGCCTTTACCAGATGAGGCTGATGAGCTTGCACATCTTACCGCATCAATAAAAATATTTGGAGGAATTGATAAATAAAAGAGGCGATTGGAAGATCTCCCACCCTGCATATGCCAATTTCATCATCATTATCAGCCCATCATAATCCCGAACAAAAAGATCCAGTATGCCAAAATGTCCCAACTAAAAAAGAATAATTTACTTATGCATTCATGCAACATGAGCATTGCAATAGGAACTTAGCACTTTTATATTTCTTATAATTTAGAGATTTAATATACAAATTAGTTAAACTTGCCCTGTAGAACCATACAGACTATGCATATAGTTTGATTCTGAATACAAAACCTCGTTGATAATTACACTTGAAATTAAATTGCATTTCTTTGCAATCAATTTGAAAATAATATCACCAATTTAAGGTGCCAAATGTGCTATATGGCATAGTGTTGTGTTACCTGTACATATATAACATAATAAAATTCACTTTGTCTAGGAATTGCATAGCTACAGAATAAATATCACCCATATCTTTTCTACTATCTATGGCAGCCCTCCTTTTGGACCTTAGTTTTGGAAGTTTTCAGGATAAAGTACAATATGCAGTAGACTGCAATAGTGAATACAGAGAGTAAATCAAGCTACAATATGCAGTAGACTGCAATGGTGAATACAGAGAGTAAATCAAGCCAAACTCACTTCTTTAATGACTTGTAAACTGATTGCATTTTGGAAATGATATCACCAATTTAAGGTACCAAAATGGGCTATATGCCATAATGTTGTGTTACCTGTACATATATGACATAATAAACTTCACTGTGTCCAGGAATTGCATAGCTACAGAATAAATATCAACTCTATCTTTTCTACTATCTATAACAGCCCTCCTTTCGCACCTTAGTTTTGGAAGTTTACAGGATAAAGTACAATATACAGTAGACTGCAATAGTGAATACTGAGAGTAAATCAAGCCAAACTCAGTTTTTTAATGACTTGTAAAGGGAATTTTTTTATTTTTGCAATATCAATCCAACATGAATAGCATCAATAACTTAACCCATTACTTATATAAAGAAATATTCTTTTATGTAAAAATTCCAGGCCTGCACCCCAAACTTACCTCATGTTCTTTCAGCTTCTTGTCAAGTTCTGCAAAGTTTTCTGCAGAGTCATACTGACCAGCATGGTAAAAACATCTCTTAAGAAACTGGTCCATCTTCTCGCCACAGTTCTTTCTGAAAATCCAGAAGCAGCAATACATATCATGCTTCAAAAACTTAAAACATTGCAAGACCAAAAAAATACTGCAACAAGCCCCCCCCCAACACACACACACACACACAGAATGTGTAACCTTCAAAGCAAAGAAAAAACCCATAAAGCTTATAATCACCTCTTATCAATTCTGCAAGTCAATGTCTTGCTAACCATGTTTCTCAGTTCAGCATCAGTCATCTTACTTCGAGCATAACCAAACACAGTGAAGTGCTACAACCAAATAATTCCATAACCTTTAGCAGACAGATATGATCTCAGTTTGAAAATCTAACATCATTTCAAAACTAACCAATTTATTGATTTTAAAATTTCAACTGCCAAATCATTAAAGAAGGAGCAGAATCAAAATCAAACCTCGGGGAGACAATCCTCATAATAAAGTGCAAAAAGTGCGGGAAATATCTTTTTCTTAGCAAGGTCCCCAGAGGCTCCAACCACAGTGATACTGACAGTTGACTCATCTTTTTTTGTATCAAAATCAGTTGATTCTTGTAATTCCTCAGCAGATTTTATTGAAGACAGCAACCTTTCTTTCACCTTCTCGAAAGAAGTCTCATTTTCGACTGGGATCACAGGAGTGGCCACCGCACCTACACTCAAATTGACATTGACACCAAAACAAAAACAAAAACAAGATAAAGAAATTGAAGGCAATTGGGCCATCCAGCAAATATGTCAACAATCAATATCAGGAAGATTAAAGTTGATAACTTCCTTACTCCTATCGCATTTCAGTTTCAACAAAAATGGATACCCTATTAAAACTAAATTGATAATCGATCTAAACACTAATCGTAATAAAAAGAAAGAAAGAAGCAAGCAAATAAGCCAAACCCAAATCAAAAAAACAAAAATAACAGAATCAGATAAAGAGCAAAAACGACAATGGAGTAATGAAAAAGGGAGAGAACTAACCATCTTGCATTACAACGACGTCTGGGTAGGAATTCTTTAGAGATTGTAAGGAAGCTTTAACAGGTAAAAACCTCTTAAAAATCCCAGAAGAGAAGCCTATGTGTTGAAATTGGTGCTGCCCATTAATTGAAGATAAAGAAGAAGAAGAAAACAAAGAAGATGAATGAGAATAAGAAGGAGATTGTATAGAAGAAAGCGTAGCCATTACTAAGCGTTGGATATCTTTGCTCCTTGTGTTGGTGTATCAAGAAATATTAATGGAAGGAAGGAAAAATGGTAAGAAGAAAACAGCCTCAGAGGAATCGAAAGGTTAGTCCCTTGAGATCTCCGAAAGGCTGTTTTGCTCCTTCTCCTGTTACCACAGTGAGAGGGAGAGAGAGAGAGAGAACAAAAAATTGTGTATAGTATAATGGAAGGAGAAGACAAATGCAACCTGAATTTTGATTCCTTCCTACTTGGTTAGGTTGGTGATGAACGAACAATGCCAATTTAGGGGGCTATTTTAACGTGTTTTTTTTATGGTAATTTGTAATCATAATTTTTTTTTCATGCTTAATATGATAAATCAATTTGTTAATATATATATATTTTTTATTTTGATAATATGAGATAATGCGTCACCTAGGATTTTTTTTTTAATTTAAAGAAGTATAGAAGTGGAATCTATAATTGTTACTGATACTTTACACTAGTGTTTTGAAATTTTCGTTGGACTATCACTAATCAATACAATTAGTTTCAAATTAATTTTAAAAATTATTTTTATTTTTATTTTAAAATTAATTTAATAATATTTTTAAATTTTATTTATTATTCAATTAATTAAATCAAATCAATTAAACCAATTAATTTAAAAATCGATTGATCAATTTGATTTTAAAAATACTATTTCATCTTCATAATTAGTTTGGTTGGAAAAGGTTAAAACTTACTCTTTTTTTTTAATATTTGAGTAAAAATTTAAATTCTTTCTCTTTTTTATGCCTTCATTTTGATTATTTGATAATAATATTGGCAAAAGTTAGGGTTTGGTATTATTGCTTTTTAATGTTTTTAGAAACTTTTAATTATTGGAAACAGTATATTATTATATTAAGTAAGAAGGGATATTCGAATATTGACCCTTTTTAAAGGAATTTTAGAAAGTTTCATAATTATTTATTAAATTGGATTGCTAGAAGCATCTAAATTTTTATGATTTTTGACGGTCAAAAAAAAGCAACTGCGTGAGAACTGAAGTGCGTCGTTTTAACATATTTTTTATAGTCAGTCTCACTGACTCCTCCATCCAAAATTGACCGACGAAAAATGGTCAACTGAACGTAGCCACTGGCCACCAACAAAGAATGCAATGAGAAGGGACTTAGTTGGACAAGTCAATTGAGTTTCAAACTTTAGCATCTCATGAAAAGCCATACATAATAAAGTTTTTATAATCAATGTTTTTAAAATCAGAATCCCACCAGTCGAAAATGAATAATAAAATTAATAATTAGTTTAATTTAATTTGAAGTGATTTTTAATTTTTTTTAATTATTATAAATAATTTATATATTTATAATATTTTTTTAATTTTTAAAATTAATTTAATAATATTTTTTAATTTTCTTTATTATTACACTAACTGAATTAAATCGATCAAATTTTTAAAACATTACTTATAGTGTTATGCCTTACAAAGTACAATCCTTCATCTTGAGTCATCTCTCACCAACATGGCAGACAACACACTAGATTTCGTACTAAATTTCATAGTAAAAAGGGATAAATGGCTAGAATTAGATTAAATTATTTATAATTTTAAGTTTATGTAAAAAAATTATTATTTTAATATTTTTAATAATTGAAATTAGATCAATTAAATTAATTTGTAAATTAAATTTAATCACTTCAAATCAAATGACTTTTAATTTTTTTACAATTTTTAATTAAATAAAATCAAACTTTTTTTTAAAAAAAATTTGAATCATAAGCTCCACTTTTAATCATTGCAGTTGATCATGAATTCCTTCTCATTTCTTTATAGCTCTTACAATAGTTGTTATTAAAAGTGAGCAAGAAATTTAAAATTTTTCAAATTAGATTGAATAATTAAATTAGATCAAATTAAAAATAAAAATTTTCAATTTCAATAGTAAAATACAAAAATCAAGTTGTTTAGATTTTCAATTAAGTAATACTGAAGATTTTATATTACCTAAATCAAGAACAAATCAAATCATATTGTAACTTTCAAACCACATTTTATATACATATTATCTTAGTTATTAGTTTTACTAGTTAATTCACTTAATTAATATATAATACTAATAATTTCTACATATTATAATTAATAACTAGACTACATATTAATTTCTTGTTATAAATTAGTAGTAAATATTAATAATAATTTTCAACTTAATAATTAATATGTAAGTTATTAATTTTTTTTAATAAAATTACTTCAAATGATTAAAAGTGAGAAATTTAAATATAAAAGTATGTACTATTAATAATTATTATTGATAATCAATAATTAGACCATTTATTTAGTATTATAGTAAATTAGTTATAAAATAAATAATAATAATAATAATAATAAAAAAATAATAATAATCATGATGGTGATTTTTAATTTAATATTTATTATTAATTATTCTTTATTAAAATATTACTTATCTATTTTGGTATTCGAATGATTAAAAATGAAAACTATAAAGTTTATTTTTATTTTTATTTTAAATATTAAAATAAAAAATTTAATTTTTAATGATATGAAAATTGAAATAATTAAATATCTGAATTAGTATTGAACTAAACCTACTGTCTTAAAAGAATCGCATATTTTAGAATTTAGCATAGACTCAAAATGAGAATTTACAAAAATATTAATTCTCTATTTTTAATATTTTCAAAATCTCAGTTTAATTTTATAAATTTATAACTTGAACCAAATCGTGTTCCACCTCTAACTGCTATTCTGCTGTGGTTTTAAGTTGAACTTGAGGATGGGCCAAAAAGTCCAACTCTTGCTCAAAATCAGGAAGGTCAAAAGCCCACCAGACTAAAAATTCGGTCTGAAGATAAAACTGCAAAGCCCCCTGACATTCTACATGTTTGGCAATTGGCATAAGCCCTTTGTTCTTCAGAAGTCCGAGGCCCCTTCCATTTGGTCCAATTTTTTTTTTTTCGTTATGATGCTTTTCATTTATAAACTTATGGGATCTCATTTGCAATCCCTTATTTTTTTTCTTTTTATATTTACTGTAAAATTTGATAAATTATATTATTTATATATTTGAAATAAATTATCTTTTTCACCCTTATTACTTATGTACAATCTTTTTATATTATTAAAACTTATAACACTCTATAAATCAACTAAAACTTATATGCAATCCATTTATATTGTTAAAGTTTATTATGTTTATAAATTTTTTTTTATTAAAACTTATCATACTTTATAAATTAATTAAAAAAATATTTTTATTTTAGGTATGAATGAATCCAATAGCACTAATACCTTCCATTATATGCAATTGACACAAAAATATTGATATGATTGTGCTCAAAGATGAAAAGTCTCGTACGGCGATCGTAGTAAAGTATTTGAGTCACTATATTTTAATAATATAAATGTTGTCATATAATAAATAATCAATTTAGATAACACATTATATCTAATTAATGATATTTGAATGGTTTTATAAAATATAGGTTTTTTTTAAAAAAAAACCCTGGATTTATTATAAGATATTTATTTTGAATTATTGGTTTGTTTTGATATAAAATATTTAGAGATTATAGTGAAAGCAAAAGATGAGGTTTCGAAAATGAAAATGAATTATGCAATCGACAAAGAGTTGTAGAAACATTTTATGATTGCAAAAAATGAGTAGTAAAAATTAAAAGAGTAGAAAATGAAAAAGGAGGCTGTGGAAAAAAGATTTAAATGAAAAGAAGTCGTAAAAAAAATAAAGTATAAAAAGAAAATAAGAGGTTGTAAATAAATTTTCTTATAAAAAACTTATATCAGCTTCAATCTCACTATCACTACTGAATTTGACAATTTCATGAAAATTGAGAAAGATGCATGATAGATATGAGACACCAAAAGGGCAACTATAGGAATCCACATGTCAATGCCCTTTTTTCTTTCCCTGTAGTAAGCCTGCAAAACTCTTAAGTGCTAAGGAAAGAATATAATATGAGCCATATAATTAAGGTAGGGTCAAAGTGACAGAGAGAGGGGATGTTGGCTTTGGCTGCCCAGAATCTAAGGACTACTATTTGAATTACATTTATAAAACCAATAAATATTCCTTTCAAATTTCAAATCCGAGAGAGAAATTGGAAAAACCCCATGCCCAAGTCCAAAGTAATCATTCCCCCATGCACACCATGATCACCTAATCACAAAATTTATCATGGCATCTATACTAAAAGTATAAAATAAATATGTAATATTTTATCTTATTATATATTTTATAATAAAATTCTAACATAAATAGTAATTGTAAATTTAAAATTAAATTTGATTTACAAACATAAATCATCTTGATATCAAGTGCAATGCGTATTTTTAGTAAATGAATCTATGTTTGCTAGTATTTGTATTATTTTTGCAGAAAGATCAAAAGAGTGAATCAATGATTAACATTCGCCATCAAACATGATTCAATCCTTAACATTATTTATAATATATATGGATTATCTTGAATTTTTTTTATACAATTAAAGTAATGTAAATTCCATTATCTTGATATTGTATTATTTTTCTTATTAATGAAAGTTATTTTTAATTTTAAAAAAGTAAATAACTTATGTTGATAGAGCATTTTAACTGTGTCAATTGAATATAAACATATTCTACTTAGTCACATAGTCACATATTTTATGATTGTTGTATTCTTTGATTTTCGAGTTTAAACTAATGCTCGCTTAAACATATTCTACTCAGTCACATAGTCACATATTTTATGATTGTTGTATTCTTTGATTTTCTACGAGTTTAAACTAATGCTCGCAAAATTATAACTATATTTCAATAAGCATCTTTATAATTTTTGTATCACTAACTAAATAATAAAATATCCAAATTCAAGTTTATTAAAAAAATCAAATTTGTGCACAAAAATATTAAGACTTTCAATACAATAATAGAGTATAAAAACATATAGTCATATGAGAATATAAAACCTCAAAAATCTAAAAAACTAAAACATAATAAACTGAATAAAAAAATAAATTTAGATATTATTTAGAATATTAAAAAAAAAAGATCACTACTGAGAAAAAAAATCTCATCAATGGTTATTTAAGAAATTTAGAGAAAAAAATGAAAAATTCTCTGAGGTGCTCCCTCTCTATATCATATTATTTCTTTTTTTTTTTTTTTGACAAATAATGCATTGCAAAACTGCATAATGCTTCTAATTACCTCATTTTGTTAGTTTTCATGTGAAAATTTACGAAACTTGCATCAAATATGCAACTTTCTGCTTATGTGGATTGGAAATATATAAACAGGAATAAGTTATCATGTTTAATCTTCTGATATATATATATATATATATATATACACACACACACACACACACACACCAAAGAAAAACTAATGATAAGATACATCTTTTTCTTTCCTATTCTTAAATTCTATTGATAATTTTGCCCATGTGACTAGAGGGGAAAAAAAATCTATTAATTGCAGCCATGTTAAAAAAGGTGTGAATCAAGTGCAAAAGATGGAAATTGGAATGCCAATACTATTACTCGAACTCCAAATGCCAAGCAAATTAGCTCACTAGTTTATATAACATATATATGCTTGAAAATTATTGCAATATCCCATTTCAAAATATGTAATTTTGAGCTATGATCAAGAAGGACAGAAGCATCCTTTACATGAATTTGTTTTTATTAAATATAGAAATAAATTTAAGAATTTCCCATATACATAAACAAACTTCTCTTCTTATAAAGTAGGAGACAGGAAAACTTATTATGCCAACTAAAAATCATAACAAGCCATTGGGATACAATAGAATCTCCACATACATAGCAGAAAGCATTCTTGATCATTGGTAAATTAGTTGTTTACTCATCTTTCTAAGGATAGAAATATACAAATATGTAAGTGATTATGCCCTGCAACAGACTAATAACCTGACTTCTTCAAGCCACCTTTGTTTATTAACCCTTGCAATAAACTCTTCAACTCTTCTATTTAGTTCCTCAGTGGCCATTCCATTCTCTTCTTCCCCATCTCTTTTATTCACTTCTTCATAATTATCTTCTACTTTACCTTCAGCTTCTTCTTCAACTTGAGTTTGATCTTCTTGAGCTTCTTCTTCAAGTTGGGTTTGATCTTCTTGAACTTCTTCAAGTTGAGTTTGATCTTCTTGAACTTCTTCCTTATTAGTTTCTTGATCTCCTATCACTATGGACGATTCAATGACCTCCTTTATTTCTTCTTGAACATAAGGATCAACTCTTTTCTTTTCAGCCAAGTCCAACACCGATTTGCTCTTGTGCTCTACCTTTCCTTGAATAGTTGTTGATGATGAGATAACTCCCCTAAGGCTTCTATTCCTCTCAACATACTCGTCATAAATTTCATCTGCTGGAGATGAGTGGTTTGACCTAACAAGCATTGATTCTCCAACAAGAAACACAACAATAACATTAACCACAACAAACAAGCACTTGGGGCTTAAAATGGAGGAGTAAGTACTTGAAACTGGAAGACAGAGGAACAGAAATTGCTTGATGGATGAACATAAAAAGGAAGGAAACCAATAGGGATATATAAAGGAACAAACCAAACTACATGTCAAAGCAATAAGGACTAAATGAATGATGATATTGTGAAGAAGAAACTGAGTCTTATAAATCATCCCTTGAAGCTGTTTAGCCTTGCATAATTTACCATCCATTTTTGTTGAGTAGTACTTGAAGGAGTTTAATCAGTGGGTAAATTTTCTCTATGGGTCTTATTTTGGAGGGAGGTTTGGCAAAGTTATAATATGTAGAACTCAATGCTCATCACATGTGTCTGAAAATAGGGCAGTGTAAACAATGAATTATATAGTGGGGGAAAAGTAGGTTGTGGAGGATATTTTTGTGGGTTCAAGCGATGCTACGTTAATTTATTGCTGTTTTAGTATAGGAGGTTTACTTTTTTGTATATATTAAAAAAAAAAAAGCCATTGTAGGTTGAGAAATGTGTTTTTATTTTGGTGCTTTCTTTTTCGCCTCCATTTTGCTTTCCGCCATTCTTGTTGATGGTTTTGAAGTTTCCATGTACTTGAAGTTCTACTTGCTAAGAATACATTAACATCAACAAAACTTTGATTTTATTTCCATATTATTGAAGTGTTTGATCCAAAAGGGCAACTGGTTTTTTCAATTCCAATTATACTCCATTGTTTTGAACTGAATTATATATCATGTTTCTCCACATACTGCATTTTTTCTGACGTGTGTGTGCATATCAATGTTTTTAAAACCATATCAATCATTGAACTGATCAGTTGATTGATTTTCAATTTAATATATTTGATCTATTTAGTTCAATTGATCTAATAGTATATAAAATTTAAAAATATTACTAAAATAACTTGAAAAAATAAAAATGCATTATGTATATATTTATAAAAATTAAAAATATAAAAATAATATTAAAAATTGATTCAGACTAAATCGAATTGATCACTGATTTGATTCTTAATTTTGTTAATCTGATTGCCGATTTAATTTGATTTTCAACACATTGGTGCGTATGTATTAGGAACGATTACATCATGATGATTTGATCATAACAAGTGCTTATATCACCAATTCTTAAGGGAATAAGAAAAAAAAAAATACAATGAGAGAAAAGAAAAAGGTAATAATATATATAAAGTCATGTATTCTTCTTGCTTTTCATGCACGCTTTGGAACAGAAGTGAGTTCTGAAGCAAATGTGCCTAGCTAACTTGGATTGCATAGTGCTTGCTTTTTTCCCTTTATAATTGAGGCAGCACGTGCATGTAATGCTATCAATGGAGGTTTAAAAAGCTTGTAAAAGAAGTGCGTTATAACACTAAATGTCATTGTCATAAATAGTTACCTAATTTAATTATGCCTTGCCTATTAGAGGATGCAAGATTCGAACATCAGGCCTACCATAATCCTTTTCTTTGCATCTTTGCTCCCTAAACCAATACCCAACTTATTGTTTATACTAGCATAACAAAAAGATGGCAAACATAAGGAACCGAGATAATGCGCTTTGTTATTGCTAATTAATGCAGCTATCCATTACTCTTTTCAACATGGTCTTTACACTTAAATTTGCATGAAAATGATATTTTAATAATTGAACCTAATGGTAAATTCAGTGATTTAACTTTAAAATAATGTTATAATAAATCAAATATTATTATCAAAAGAAAAATCTAAATAGCACAAAAGAAAAAAATACGAAAAATATTAACGATTTGCACCATTAGATTGGGAGAATTTTCATAAGTAAAAATTTAATTGGGTATAAAAAAATTTATAAATGAATAACAATTCAATAACTGTTTATAGAAATTATTATAATACTATTTATTTTTCAAAATATAAAGAAACTCATGTTCTTTTTAAATTCAATAGGAAGTTTCCTTATACCCTTTTTCCTCATGCTTTTTTGTGAAAGAATGACTTTTATCTAATTATTATGAGTATTTCTTAATTTAAGAATGTAAATCTGAACTCAGTCAAAACCTTTTAAAAAAAAAAAAAAAAAAACCATGCATTCACTAGTAAATTTGGGTTGCTAGACAGCAGGGGTTAGCATATTTCAGTTCAAGTCAAATATTTGAAAATTTTTAGAATTGGATTCAAATTTCAGAGATTTTAAAAATAAATAACTGGTATCATCCCAAATTTTAATCAAATTCGATTAGTTCCTTATAAATTCAGGATGATTCAATTCAATTCTTCGATTCTTTCGAGATGGTTAAGTTTATTTTTTTACCCTAAAATTAGTAGATGACCCTGCAATCGAAATCGTAAAATCAGAAGATTTACAACATAACAAAATATCATTTAAAATATAATTATACATATATAAAAATATAAATAAAATATTTTTTAAATTTAATACATATAATTACATTAAAAAGATTATAAGAGAATATGTTCATAAAGATATTCAAGTTCATATCTCATATCATAATATTAAAAAACCTAAAACAAATTAGTTCAAATCTATTATACATTTAAGTTAATAATACAAAATATACAAATAAATACTACATGAAATAAAATATAATATTTAAAAAAATTTATCAACATTCTTATTCAAATCATCCCCTTTATCTTCATCAGCATTTAACATCATTGTTATTTCTATTTCCATCATCTTCAAATTCATTGCCACCAAAAGACTCATTATTAGTATTTTCACAAATATTATCACTAACTCAAAAGTCATTTTTTTTGTATAAAACTTTACTCCCCAACAATAGTAGTTAGTTATTTCAATTTCAGTCATATATGTTTAGTCAATTAGCAATTAACAATTAATGTATAGTTCCAACAACAAAAAATCGAGTAACAAAAAATAGAAAAAAAGGGAGAAAATGGAGCATTCCAACAACAAAAAAGGGAGAAAAATCAGAGTAAAATATAAGAGAAATAATATAAAAACATAGGTAAAAAATTAGATAGAAAAATCAAAAATAATGAATCAACACTCGATTTTACCCGATTTTAACAAGTCAATACTCGATTTCACTCAATTTTACTACAAATTCGATTTTATGCACGGGTTAAATCGTTCACATGAATTTGACTCGTAAAATCGTACGAGTCAACTCTCGATTTTGACAACATTGAGTTTAAGTATTCGGTTATTTCAATTTATTAAAAATTAAACTTTACAATTTTTATCTTTATGAACCAAAATAAAATAAAATTTATATTTTTTACTTTTAATCATTCAAGGACTAAAATAAATAAGTGATGATTTAATAAATTATATTTATAACTAATAACTTACACATTAAATATTAAATTAAATTTTGTTAATATTTACTAATTTAGGATTAATAAGTAATAAATAGTCTAATTATTAATAATATATACTAATTGAGTAAGTTAATTAGTAATATATATATTCAATTTGGTTTTTTGGTATGATACGTTTACAATATGGTTTGGTTCAAGTAATATAAAATTTCCGGTATCATCCCATTAAAAAAAGTACTACGATTCAATTAGGATGTTTTACGATTCACATCGATAATTTTTAGTCTAATTTAATTATTTGAAAATTTCTGAACCCCGTTCCCAGCTGCAGTAGATAGTGATGTTTTCATATTCATGTGGACAACAATTAGTACTAGTAGGACAATTTTATTAGCAATAGGAAAACCCTCCTCTCTGTAGAACTACATTGCCAGTTGCTGTTGTATTTGATGGGATTAATTAAGTCTTCCACTTATTAGTGGATACATTTACTTTTGCAAGAAGGAAAGTTCGTAGATTCCCATGTGAAAGAATCCCACACATTCGCTAGAGATGGATGGAGACATTCTGTATTTGGAAAGCAATAATGAAGCTTCATAGAAGAACTCTAAAGAGAGAGTGACAAGCAAAAGCAAATAGTTTCGTATTTTAAGTTCATTTTTCTGCTATGGTGTCTGCAAAAAGCATGGGTGCTATACGGTCAATATGCACCATATATGCCTCAGTTGTAAAGGGGGAAAAATAAATACTTTGAATATGCAATACATACTTCAAAAGTACTCAGGAATCTCACCAGAAAACATAGAGGCTACAGAGAATACTTTATAGGTTACCAGTGTCAGCATTTAGAAAAAAAAAAAAAAGAAAAAAAAAGTCTATATACCACAACACAAGCAAAAGTTGGAGAGCATACAGTTATCGCGCTCGCATATCCATATTTCGAGTCTCTACTCTCCAGGAAGGCAGTAATTACGTATCCAATATCTGACCGATGAATGAATATGCAAAACATAGACAGTTCTAGTTATGTAAAAGCTCTAATCCACCCAAGGACTAGAGAACTGAATCTACTGATACAGCAATCAGTCTGCATATAGAAGATGTGCCCTTGCCAGTTAGAAAAATCCACCCCTGTAAACTGTCGTGTAATAGCAGTCTCATCCCTAAGCAAGTGCATCTCACCTTTTCATTTTTATATTTACAGCTACTCATGTCTTGGAAATAACTGGTCCATAAGCAACTGCAGGCAATTCTCTAGAAATCAAAACTTTCAAGGAAACTACAGAAATCCTTGTGCAAGTCCAATGCGGATAGACCAATTTACCAGAAGCCTTTCACTCGTGACAAAAACTGGATTGAAAACACTACGGGCCATGTTGTTCGGTTGGATGAACATCAATCTCCGCCATTCTTATGCTGGCAGCATTAATCTGTTCAAGTGTCTCAGCAACTTCTTTCATTGATGGACGGAATCGGGGATTAATGTGAAGACATTTAACAGCAAGATGAGCTAATTGTGAGGCCTCTTTGGAAGGATATTTTCCCTCCAACCGAGAGTCCATTATATTTTTCAATTTTTTCCTATTTGTCAGATGTGGTTTAATCCAGTCAACCAGTACATGTTGCCCAGGTGGGCGTTTTATATCAATTGCCCGTAAGCCTGTTAGCATCTCAACTAAAACAACGCCAAAACCGTATACATCACTCTTTACAAACAAATTACCTGATGAATTAGCAGGAACTCCAAGTTCTTAAGTTGGTCATAGTGATGAAAATTGGCTTGGAAAAGCAGTTCAAAAAATGTAGCTTCAAAACATGCTCATGATTTGACAATAAGACATCATAAGAAAATACCTGTTGCAACATACTCTGGAGCAGCATAACCATGGGTTCCCATGACACGTGTGCGGACATAGGAATTAACAGTTGAAGGACCAGACAAGGCTAAACCAAAGTCTGATATCTTCGCATTATTGAACTGACACAAAACCATAAGTTGGAAGGAATTAAATTGCCTTGAATCCTTTAACAGCATTTTATCAAAGACATGTTTTTTGCCACATTCATCAATGACTTTAGCCTTCCATCACACCACCTAAATAATGTGATTCTAGGGGAATGAAGACCAAAATTATTGGAGAAATTAAATTGCTTTCTCTTTATATTCTTATGCTGTAATTTAATTTTCATATAATTTTACCTCATCAAGCAGTATATTGGAGCTCTTGAAATCTCTGTAAATTATAGGCGTTTCCAGTGTATGTAAGTAAGTTAGCCCTTTAGCCGCTCCTATGGCAATTTTCAGCCTTGTGTCCCATGGAAGTGGCCGGACAGAGGGCTCTGCACAAATAGAGGACATGTAGCAAAAATTACAAAATAAATTTTGACTAGAGAAAAAGGAAAGTGTAATTCAAGAAAAATTTTGCTGAAATCTACAACTTAGTAATGCTGACCAGCTCTTACTTCGAAAAAGATGACGATTTAAGCTTCCATCTTTCATAAACTCGTAGACAAGGATGAGCCCTTCTTGCCAACAATATCCCAATAGCCTTACAAGGTTCGGATGAGATAGGCTTCCTAGGAAATGAATCTCTGCCTGAGGAAATTTGGGGACTACTAAATAAGCAAGCATGCATATGTTTATGTGAATAGCTCAGAACTCTACGAGCACATGAACGCGTAACCAAGATTCGTGGTATGGTACGACACAACCACATATACAAGAATTATGAATGATATACTGTGACCTTTTCCTGTGCCTTTTTGTGAATTCATGCTCAGTTCCTTCAAATATTCCCACAACTTTATACAGCAATACATAATGTGTTCAATGATGTTTTATGTTGCATAGTAAAGGAAAAAGAAAACTATAAGTAAAACCAAGATGAGGCCATTAAGCATCGAGAAACTGGTTATATGTTGACCATGGTTAATATTATAACAGCTATCCATAATATTAACAATAAAAACAGAATCGATTTTGTTTCTAACACTCCAATCTCCAGTTTGACTAGGACCTTAATTTGGAATGCCTTATAGCCGATAGTGTTATTACGTATCATAATTGCAATCAAATTGCTGTCTCTTTTTGCAATTGTATAGATTAATCTCTGCACATTCCTTATTCCTTAGAAACTCTAACAGATTCTTGTTCCATTATTTCCTTATCATTCTCTGCATCAGCAGGTTTGCAGTCAACATTAATCACTTCTTTTGTAGCAGGCTGCTCATAATCTTGAGATAATTCTTTGGAACGTTCACCCAAAATTAGACCCACGAGATTGAAGGGATAGCAACAGAACTAATGTGTTAGCCAACTATCTCATTTAACAAGCCCACATTAATATTCAACCTAAACATTTACCATCTTGACTTAGTTTTGGTTTTTTTCTTGCATATTTTTCCGTTGTTTATATTCTTTTATAGAGAATGGTGAAGAAGAAGAAAATACTTGCATTCAACTCAAAGGTTCTACTCAATCATCAATCTATGACAATTTATATTAGTCTCTTTTTCCGCTTTTTCTAATTGCTTTTAGAGAACATAGGCAAAGAAAGGAAGTTCCCAAGGATATATGCAAAGTACTAACTTGAAAGACATTGACAACCACAATATTGAAAAAAGCTATGAAGAAATACCAGTGCAAGACACATTCAAGACCACATTTGTAGACATGTACCTTCCACTGCAAAAATCCTTGCGTGCTTTCGGAAGACAATACCTTGACAGCAACCACTGTCTTCTGTATCTTCCTTGAAGGTGTCCTCTCTTTAAGCCAGCCTTTATACACAGGACCAAAACCTCCCTCTCCTACAAACAAATCTCGTCTAAAACAATATGTTGCAGCCTTCAGTTGCGCAAAAGTGAACACTCGTAAGTTAGAGTTAGCAACAACTTGCCCATTAGCAAAAGCCTCGTCTGCCGTTGGAGTTGAAGCTGGGAATTGACTATTCTCATTTGAATTATCGCCCCAAATAGCTGTAAAGCTGCTGCTTGCTTGAGATATCCATGTTATAAGGTTGGTACTTGTCCCCAGTAACCCACTGCCGTCAGAGACATTGCTATGCGCAACAGGTTCATTACCTAATGTAAACACACAAATAATTTGAAATATTGATATTAACATCAAATTGAGGGAAACAGGCTGAATTAGACAAAAAAGAGCAGCTGACGCTTATTCACAAATAATACTTAGGAAGCAAATGCTTATGCAAAACTTAGATCATTCAGACAGGTTAAGAGAAGGAAAACAACTAAATAAAATAAGATAATTGAGAATGTGAATGATAAATGTTGTACATCATTTAATTTCTAAAGATTTGCCAAAAATATGGATCCAGGCTGCCTAACTCACACAAATGTTCCAATAACCAGGATGCTTCTCATATACGTTTGTTGAGGATAATTTGTATTGATGGTCACATAACTATGGCTCAAATTCTGTTTCCGTCGTAGAAGAATTATTTTTATCGTTATGGTCATTCAACTTCTATCATTATTGCAATGAAGTTAAATAAGCTAATTTTAGCTTTTTGTAAAAAAAAAGTTATTGGGATTTGACAAATTTTTAAGTAGGAAACAATTTTTTTGAAAAAAAAAAAAAATCATGTTGACTATAAATAAAATGATAAGTTTTGAGCTAGAATTTTGGTGGAGATTGCTAATCAAACTTGATTGCAACATTAAAAAAGTTGAGTGACCAAATGATAGAAATCATTCATTTGTGACTACAATAGAATCAGTCTCATAATTGAGTGACTATTTGTATAATTTATCCCATTCGATGCATTAGTGCAGATTGATTATCATCATAGCTTTTGTGTTATCCTGATAGAATTAAGAATTGGTGTTTAAAAATGCCTTGTAATTATAATGCCCAAGAGGGCCTCATTTTTAATTCAAATTCTTTTTTTTTTTTTATAAAATAAATAAATAAAACCCTTTTAAGTTTTTAGATTCAGCTAATTAATGAATTGGTTTCATTTCCACTCATAGAGAAACGCAAGCAACAAAATGAGATTAATTTACCTGAAGTAGCAGCAGTAGTGGCATGATCAATAGTGCTTAAAGGCGGGTATTGTTCTTTGGTTGACTTGTGAGCTGAACAACTCCAGCAAATCCCCATTGCCTACTGTATCAATTATCTTCTCCTTTAGAGCCCTCTGCAGCAAAAAAAGGAGGAAACTTTCTTATGCTTAATTCACTTCTTCTGCTTCTTCTTCTCCTTCTCTCTCTCTCTCTCTCTCTCTCTCTCTCTCTGTCGCAGCCGATTTTGACGGCTACGCTTCGTAATTGCGGTTTGAACTAGTAAATCAATCATTCATCGTTTATTTGGTTGACTTGTGAGCGGTTGCGTGTAGCCCTTTTTTTTGAAGTCACCCTAGCAAACGCGGAAATGACTGTATAGACTGCTTTCATATGCACGCGGAAATGACTGACTTCACATCCATTTAGAAGAGATGCAGGACAAGACAAATACCATTCACTTTAATTCTGAAACTATAACAAAAGAGGATAGCAATGGCTAAGGGTGAGCAAAACCGAACCAAAACTGAAAAATCGAATTGAATCGAGTGAATTCGGTTTATTTAGTTCAGTTTTAAAGTAAATTCAATTCGGTTAAGTTTAAAAAATAAAAAAATTCAGTTTTCGGTTCGTTTTAAAATTAAGAAAACCAAATAAATTGAATTTATGAGATTTTTTTTTTAATTTGAATTTAAAAAACTAAAAATAAATTATTTTATATAAGATAAAAAAAGCCCAACAACCCATTGAGCCCAAATTCGAAAACCGAACCGAATCAAATTAATTTTTTTCGGTTCGATTTACTTTGATTTATCTTAAATTTCGGTTCGGTTTAAATTTAATCTAAATTCGTTCTAATCAGTTTTCATAAATTCGGTTCGGTTTGAACCGAACCGACCGAATGCTCAGCCCTGGCCGCAGTTGCTGTGAACTGGGCAATTGACAAGCTGCAACAGTTGCTTCCTGGTGAAGTGAATCTACTGAAGGATATCCATAAGGAATTGTAGACATCAAGGATGAACTGGAGAGCGTGAAATCGTTCTTGAGAGATGCAGATGCTAGAGTGGATCAAGAAGGAGTCGATAGCGGCTTCAAAACTTGGGTGAAACAAGTACGAGAAGTTGCTTAACGCATCGAAGATGTCATCGATGAATACATGTTCCATTTGGCTCAAAACACATATCACCCTGGTTCCTTGCGTAGGATCCATGGATTGGTGAAGAAATTGAAGCCACGCAGCAGAATAGCCTCCCAGATTCAAGAAACCAAGAAGTCAGTTCGTGAAATAAGGGAAAGAAGCGATAGATATAGCTTGACTTCTTCATCAGAGCAAGAAAGCATGTGCCATGACCCTCGAGTGGCTTCCCTCTTCATTGAAGAAAATGAACTTGTGGGAATTGAATCTCCCAAAAATGAACTTATAATATAAGTATGTTGGTAGATCAAGAAATAGCCAAAACCAAAGCGGTCTCAGTGGTGGGCATGGCAGGATTAGGCAAGACGACTCTTGCTAAGAGAGTGTACGATTCTGACATGGTTGTATCACACTACGATTGCCATGCTTGGATCAGTGTCTCAATCCTACAAGACTGAGGAGGTGTTAAGGACCATGATAAAAGGTTACTGATTCGATGAAATGGAGACGATGGGCGAGGTGTTGCTGATCAGGAAATTAAGAGAGTACTTATCAGAAAAGAGGTATGTGGTTGTTTTTGATGATGTTTGGAGAAGTGATTTCTGGGGTTATATGAAGATTGTTTTTCCTGATAATGATAAAGGCAGTAGAATTTTCCTGATAATGATAAAGGCAGTAGAATCATAATCACAACTCGTAACGAAGATGTCGCCTCTTCTTCTAACGAATCTTCATTTTATCATGTCTACAAACTTCAAACTTTGCCTCACGATAAAGCCTTCAAGCTTTTCTGCAAAAAGGTGTTCTGATCGAATGAGGGATGTTGTCCATGTGAACTGCTAGAGTTGTCACATGCCACTGTTGGAAGATGTGAAGGATTGCCCTTAGCCATTGTAACAATAGACAGTTTATTAGCAACTAAGTATAAGACTCTTTCAGAATGGCAAAAATTTTGCAACAGTCTTAGTTCATCCGTAGCAAGTGATCAGCGTCTCACAAGTATTGCAAAAATCCTATCCCTAAGCTATCATAATCTGCCTTACTACCTTAAATCTTGTTTTTTGTACTTGAGCCTATTTCTGGAGGATTACTCTGTTAGGTGTGGGAAATTAATTAGATTGTGGATGGCAGTGGGCTTCATTAAGGAAAGGCAAGGTATGACATTGGAAGATACTGCGAGAGAATACTTAATTGAGCTTATTCATCGAAGCTTGGTTTAAGTGGTTGGGTTCAGTGTTGATGGTGAGGCTAGAGAATGTCGGGTCCATGATCTGATACGAGAGATTATTCTTTGTCACTCTAGAGACTTCAGCTTTGATCAAGTCTCAAATGATAATTTCACAAATTTGAAGGGGAAAAGTCGGCATCTCTCAATTTATAATGGAGCAAAAAGCACTACAGATGGCAACAGCTATTGTCAAACGCATTCTGTTATTGTTGTTGAAGCAGATAGATTGCCAATATCTTTTATTAGTTCAGTTAATGTAAAGTTCAAGCTTTTGAGATCACTGGATTTGCAAGGAGCTCATTAGGATCATATTTCTGAAGAAGTGGGAAATTTATTCCATTTAAGATACTTAGGCCTCAGACAAAGGTGAAGACCCTATCAATATCCATTGGCAAGTTATGCAACCTAGAGACACTGGATTTGACTTATTCCTTTGTGCATGATCTACCCATTGAGATCAATAGGCTCCTTAAACTGCGGTATCTTCAAGCCTTGGTTTATGATACCAATGATGAGTTGGATCTTCGCAATATAGGGGCATTAAAGATACATGGCAACATTGAGTGTCTAAAGGCCTTCCAAAAGCTTAGTTTGATTGAAGTAGATCATGACACAAACTTAATTCACCAACTGAAAGCGTTGACACAGATGCGGAAATTAGGAATCGGAAAATTGAAAAGAGAAAATGGTTCGGCTTTGTGCTCTGCAATAGAGAAGATGACTTTCCTTCGCATTCTGTTTGTGGCTTCACTTAATGGGGAGGAATATCTTGACCTGTAATCAGTATCCGATCCTCCTCCTCATCTTCAACTTCTCTACCTAGATGGGCCATTATTAGAGTTACCAAATTGGATTTCCAAACTAACGAGTCTGGTTAAACTCCATCTTTTTTGGTCCAGATTAGGGGATGGCACACTACAGGTCCTCCAAACTTTACCCAATTTACTACAATTAGGGTTTTATGAGGGATATAATGGAGAAAAATTGCATTTTCAAAAGGGAAGCTTTCTAAAGCTCAAAGTGCTATGGCTCGGATCCTTGATCGGACTGAATAAGCTAATAATAGATGAAGAAGCGTTACCTTGTGTTGAAGAGCTAACGATTGGGCCTTCCGAAATTGAAGGATGTGCCCTCTGGAATCCATTTTCTGAGAAATCTCAAAAGGCTGGGATTCTATGATATACACAGAGAATTCGCAGTTGGGATTCTATGGATAATTTCATTGCTTATTTTCTATAGGTATCGTATGCTTATTTTCTATAGGTGTGGTATGTTGATTTTATTATGTAGCACGGTTAAATTTTATTGAAGTGATCACTAAATTTTTACCAATGTTGTTGTTAATTACTACAAAATAAATTGGAACCATTGAAGTCTGAAATATTGACATCTCACAAGCTTTGACAATTGCAAACATAATTATTTTCTTTTTGAAGTGTTTGCGGCTATAGTTGAGCTATTTTACTCTAATTATTTTAGGATTACAATTTGAGTTTCTGAAATCTAATTGAGAGAAATAATAAAAAAAAAACTTATGTATATTTGCATAAAATTTTAGATTATAGTTTAATGACCCTCATTGCAGTTTACTCCTATTTATAAGCATAAAAAAATGATGACACAAAATTCACACTTCAAATCATTATTCAAAGTTAAAAGTAATCAATAGGTCAAACCAAAAAAGAATACACCATATGACTATCTTGAAATAAAAATTCATAATAATGGAAATACAAAATAAGAGACAAAATACAATATATCAAAAGTTTGTTTACCACTTTTCGTATGCGAAATTCATAAAACTCAACTCTAGATGATATAGTTAATACTTACAATAAGTAACAGAATATCAATTTTGGGGTCATCTCAAATGTTAATCGAGATTATATATTTTTTGAAACTATTTAAAAGTGCATCTCTTTATATTAATTTTTTAAACAAAAATAAATTTTATATATATGACAATGCCAAGAATTGAATCTAAAAAATTTTAAAAAAAGATTTTTTATTAAAGGTGAACACGAAACTTAGAGATGTATGAATTAAACTAAGTAATCAGATTGAAATTAAAAATCCTTGATAAGAATAGTAAAATACTTGAATCAAATTGTATCAATTTTTTCAATTGGAATGATGTTAGGGATTTTATATTATTTGAATTAGAACTTGATCGAATTGTATACACACATACACCCACTAATTAATCCATGTGATTAGTAAACACTATTACTAGTTATTTCTTATAATAACTAATAATTTGACTATTATTAGTTTTTAGTTTATAAATAGTAGTGAATATTAACAATACTTTTCAATTCAATAACTAATATGTAAATTATTAGTTAATTTTTTTATGAAATTATTTCAAAAGATTAAAAATGAGAAATTTGAAAATAAAAGTATAAACTATTAATAATTATTACTCCTAATCATTAATAATTAGACTACTTATTTATTATAATTAGTAAATTAATAATAAACATTAACCATAATTTTCAATTTAACATTTAATATATAAGTTATTAATTTTTTATTAAATTATTCTTTATTTATTTTAATCTCAAGTCATTAAAAGTGAAAAAAATAAAATTTACTTTATTTTTTTATTTAAAGATTAAAAATAGAAAGTTTAATTTTAAATAAATTGAAATAACCGAATACATGAACTAATATTAAACTGAACCTAATCATCCCTAAAGAACTAATTAACCAAAGTGAACCATTCCTAATTTGAATGGAATTAAATCGAAGAAAATTGAAATTCAGGATGATATCGATTCTCTCTTTTTGGAATATCTAAAATTTCAATTTGATTTCAAAGATTTATAAATCTCCAATTTATACTGAACCATAGTTATC